>JAWNLJ010000129.1:3000000-3225746 GCA_035042365.1 Drosophila dives | reverse complement strand
TAAAAAAAAAAATAGCGAAAAACATCAATATCTCCATTATTAACGAAGATATGACTGTTTTAAAAATATTTAAAAAAAAAAGCGAAAAACATCAATATCTCCATTATTAACGAAGATATGACTGTTTTAAAAATATTTAAAAAAAAAGCGAAAAACATCAATATCTCCATTATTAACGAAGATATGACTGTTTTAAAAATATTTAAAAAAAAAAGCGAAAAACATCAATATCTCCATTATTAACGAAGATATGACTGTTTTAAAAATATTTAAAAAAAAATAGCGAAAAACATCAATATCTCCATTATTAACGAAGATATGACTGTTTTAAAAATATTTAAAAAAAAATAGCGAAAAACATCAATATCTCCATTATTAACGAAGATATGACTGTTTTAAAAATATTTAAAAAAAAAAGCGAAAAACATCAATATCTCCATTATTAACGAAGATATGACTGTTTTAAAAATATTTAAAAAAAAAATAGCGAAAAACATCAATATCTCCATTATTAAAAAAAATATGACTGTTTTAAAAATATTAAAAAAAAATAGCGAAAAACATCAATATCTCCATTATTAACCAAGATATGACTGTTTTAAAAATATTAAAAAAAAAGCGAAAAACATCAATATCTCCATTATTAACAAAGATATGACTGTTTTAAAAATATTAAAAAAAAAGCGAAAAACATCAATATCTCCATTATTAACAAAGATATGACTGTTTTAAAAATTTAAAAAAAAATAGCGAAAAACATCAATATCTCCATTATTAACAAAGATATGACTGTTTTAAAAATATTAAAAAAAAAAGCGAAAAACATCAATATCTCCATTATTAACAAAGATATGACTGTTTTAAAAATATTTAAAAAAAAATAGCGAAAAACATCAATATCTCCATTATTAACAAAGATATGACTGTTTTAAAAATATTTAAAAAAAAAGCGAAAAACATCAATATCTCCATTATTAACGAAGATATGACTGTTTTAAAAATATTTAAAAAAAAAAGCGAAAAACATCAATATCTCCATTATTAACGAAGATATGACTGTTTTAAAAATATTTAAAAAAAAAGCGAAAAACATCAATATCTCCATTATTAACAAAGATATGACTGTTTTAAAAATATTAAAAAAAAAAGCGAAAAACATCAATATCTCCATTATTAACAAAGATATGACTGTTTTAAAAATATTTAAAAAAAAATAGCGAAAAACATCAATATCTCCATTATTAACAAAGATATGACTGTTTTAAAAATATTTAAAAAAAAATAGCGAAAAACATCAATATCTCCATTATTAACAAAGATATGACTGTTTTAAAAATATTTAAAAAAAAAAAGCGAAAAACATCAATATCTCCATTATTAACGAAGATATGACTGTTTTAAAAATATTTAAAAAAAAAAGCGAAAAACATCAATATCTCCATTATTAACGAAGATATGACTGTTTTAAAAATATTTAAAAAAATAGCGAAAAACATCAATATCTCCATTATTAACGAAGATATGACTGTTTTAAAATATTTAAAAAAAAAAGCGAAAAACATCAATATCTCCATTATTAAAAGATATGACTGTTTTAAAAATTTAAAAAAAAAGCGAAAAACATCAATATCTCCATTATTAACGAAGATATGACTGTTTTAAAAATATTTAAAAAAAAAAGCGAAAAACATCAATATCTCCATTATTAACGAAGATATGACTGTTTTAAAAATATTTAAAAAAAAAAAGCGAAAAACATCAATATCTCCATTATTAACAAAGATATGACTGTTTTAAAAATATTTAAAAAAAAAAGCGAAAAACATCAATATCTCCATTATTAACAAAGATATGACTGTTTTAAAAATTTTAAAAAAAAAGCGAAAACATCAATATCTCCATTATTAACAAAGATATGACTGTTTTAAAAATATTTAAAAAAAAATAGCGAAAAACATCAATATCTCCATTATTAACAAAGATATGACCTGTTTTAAAAATATTTAAAAAAAAAAGCGAAAAACATCAATATCTCCATTATTAACAAAGATATGACTGTTTTAAAATATTTAAAAAAAAATAGCGAAAAACATCAATATCTCCATTATTAACGAAGATATGACTGTTTTAAAAATTTAAAAAAAAAAGCGAAAAACATCAATATCTCCATTATTAACAAAGATATGACTGTTTTAAAAATATTTAAAAAAAAAATAGCGAAAAACATCAATATCTCCATTATTAACGAAGATATGACTGTTTTAAAATATTTAAAAAAAAAAGCGAAAAACATCAATATCTCCATTATTAACAAAGATATGACTGTTTTAAAAATATTTAAAAAAAAAAGCGAAAAACATCAATATCTCCATTATTAACAAAGATATGACTGTTTTAAAAATATTTAAAAAAAAAGCGAAAAACATCAATATCTCCATTATTAACGAAGATATGACTGTTTTAAAAATATTTAAAAAAAAAAGCGAAAAACATCAATATCTCCATTATTAACAAAGATATGACTGTTTTAAAAATATTAAAAAAAAAATAGCGAAAAACATCAATATCTCCATTATTAACGAAGATATGACTGTTTTAAAAATATTTAAAAAAAAAGCGAAAAACATCAATATCTCCATTATTAACAAAGATATGACTGTTTTAAAATATTTAAAAAAAAAAGCGAAAAACATCAATATCTCCATTATTAACGAAGATATGACTGTTTTAAAAATATTTAAAAAAAAAGCGAAAAACATCAATATCTCCATTATTAACGAAGATATGACTGTTTTAAAAATATTTAAAAAAAAAAGCGAAAAACATCAATATCTCCATTATTAACGAAGATATGACTGTTTTAAAATATTTAAAAAAAATAGCGAAAAACATCAATATCTCCATTATTAACGAAGATATGACTGTTTTAAAAATATTAAAAAAAAATGCGAAAAACATCAATATCTCCATTATTAACGAAGATATGACTGTTTTAAAAATATTAAAAAAAAAGCGAAAAACATCAATATCTCCATTATTAACAAAGATATGACTGTTTTAAAAATATTTAAAAAAAAAAGCGAAAAACATCAATATCTCCATTATTAACGAAGATATGACTGTTTTAAAAATATTTAAAAAAAAAAGCGAAAAACATCAATATCTCCATTATTAACAAAGATATGACTGTTTTAAAAATATTTAAAAAAAAAAGCGAAAAACATCAATATCTCCATTATTAACAAAGATATGACTGTTTTAAAAATATTTAAAAAAAAATAGCGAAAAACATCAATATCTCCATTATTAACAAAGATATGACTGTTTTAAAAATATTTAAAAAAAAAAGCGAAAAACATCAATATCTCCATTATTAACAAAGATATGACTGTTTTAAAAATATTTAAAAAAAAAGCGAAAAACATCAATATCTCCATTATTAACAAAGATATGACTGTTTTAAAAATTTTAAAAAAAAATAGCGAAAAACATCAATATCTCCATTATTAACGAAGATATGACTGTTTTAAAAATATTAAAAAAAAAGCGAAAAACATCAATATCTCCATTATTAACAAAGATATGACTGTTTTAAAAATTTTAAAAAAAAGCGAAAAACATCAATATCTCCATTATTAACGAAGATATGACTGTTTTAAAAATATTTAAAAAAAAATAGCGAAAAACATCAATATCTCCATTATTAACGAAGATATGACTGTTTTAAAAATATTTAAAAAAAATAGCGAAAAACATCAATATCTCCATTATTAACGAAAGATATGACTGTTTTAAAAATATTTAAAAAAAATAGCGAAAAACATCAATATCTCCATTATTAACGAAGATATGACTGTTTTAAAAATATTTAAAAAAAAAGCGAAAAACATCAATATCTCCATTATTAACGAAGATATGACTGTTTTAAAAATATTTAAAAAAAAAGCGAAAAACATCAATATCTCCATTATTAACGAAGATATGACTGTTTTAAAAATATTAAAAAAAAATAGCGAAAAACATCAATATCTCCATTATTAACGAAGATATGACTGTTTTAAAATATTTAAAAAAAAATAGCGAAAAACATCAATATCTCCATTATTAACAAAGATATGACTGTTTTAAAAATATTTAAAAAAAAATAGCGAAAAACATCAATATCTCCATTATTAACGAAGATATGACTGTTTTAAAAATATTTAAAAAAAAATAGCGAAAAACATCAATATCTCCATTATTAACGAAGATATGACTGTTTTAAAAATATTTAAAAAAAAAAGCGAAAAACATCAATATCTCCATTATTAACGAAGATATGACTGTTTTAAAAATATTTAAAAAAAATAGCGAAAAACATCAATATCTCCATTATTAACGAAGATATGACTGTTTTAAAAATATTTAAAAAAAATAGCGAAAAACATCAATATCTCCATTATTAACGAAGATATGACTGTTTTAAAAATATTTAAAAAAAAATAGCGAAAAACATCAATATCTCCATTATTAACAAAGATATGACTGTTTTAAAAATATTTAAAAAAAAATAGCGAAAAACATCAATATCTCCATTATTAACGAAGATATGACTGTTTTAAAATATTTAAAAAAAAATAGCGAAAAACATCAATATCTCCATTATTAACGAAGATATGACTGTTTTAAAAATATTTAAAAAAAAGCGAAAAACATCAATATCTCCATTATTAACAAAGATATGACTGTTTTAAAAATTTAAAAAAAAATAGCGAAAAACATCAATATCTCCATTATTAACGAAGATATGACTGTTTTAAAAATATTTAAAAAAATAGCGAAAAACATCAATATCTCCATTATTAACGAAGATATGACTGTTTTAAAAATATTTAAAAAAAAAATAGCGAAAAACATCAATATCTCCATTATTAACGAAGATATGACTGTTTTAAAATATTTAAAAAAAAATAGCGAAAAACATCAATATCTCCATTATTAACAAAGATATGACTGTTTTAAAAATATTAAAAAAAAAGCGAAAAACATCAATATCTCCATTATTAACAAAGATATGACTGTTTTAAAAATTTAAAAAAAAATAGCGAAAAACATCAATATCTCCATTATTAACAAAGATATGACTGTTTTAAAAATTTAAAAAAATAGCGAAAAACATCAATATCTCCATTATTAACAAAGATATGACTGTTTTAAAATATTTAAAAAAAAATAGCGAAAAACATCAATATCTCCATTATTAACAAAGATATGACTGTTTTAAAAATTTAAAAAAAAGCGAAAAACATCAATATCTCCATTATTAACGAAGATATGACTGTTTTAAAAATATTTAAAAAAAAATAGCGAAAAACATCAATATCTCCATTATTAACAAAGATATGACTGTTTTAAAAATTTAAAAAAAAAGCGAAAAACATCAATATCTCCATTATTAACGAAGATATGACTGTTTTAAAAATATTTAAAAAAAAAGCGAAAAACATCAATATCTCCATTATTAACGAAGATATGACTGTTTTAAAAAATATTTAAAAAAAAAATAGCGAAAAACATCAATATCTCCATTATTAACGAAGATATGACTGTTTTAAAAATATTTAAAAAAATAAAGCGAAAAACATCAATATCTCCATTATTAACAAAGATATGACTGTTTTAAAAATATTTAAAAAAAAAAGCGAAAAACATCAATATCTCCATTATTAACAAAGATATGACTGTTTTAAAAATATTTAAAAAAAAAGCGAAAAACATCAATATCTCCATTATTAACGAAGATATGACTGTTTTAAAAATTTAAAAAAAAAATAGCGAAAAACATCAATATCTCCATTATTAACAAAGATATGACTGTTTTAAAAATTTTAAAAAAAGCGAAAAACATCAATATCTCCATTATTAACGAAGATATGACTGTTTTAAAAATTTAAAAAAAAAATAGCGAAAAACATCAATATCTCCATTATTAACAAAGATATGACTGTTTTAAAAATATTTAAAAAAAAAATAGCGAAAAACATCAATATCTCCATTATTAACAAAGATATGACTGTTTTAAAATATTTAAAAAAAAATAGCGAAAAACATCAATATCTCCATTATTAACGAAGATATGACTGTTTTAAAAAATTTAAAAAAAAAGCGAAAAACATCAATATCTCCATTATTTTAACAAAGATATGACTGTTTTAAAAATATTTAAAAAAAAGCGAAAAACATCAATATCTCCATTATTAACAAAGATATGACTGTTTTAAAAATATTTAAAAAAAAAAATAGCGAAAAACATCACATATCTCCATTATTAACGAAGATATGACTGTTTTAAAAATATTTAAAAAAAAATGCGAAAAACATCACATATCTCCATTATTAACGAAGATATGACTGTTTTAAAAATATTAAAAAAAAAGCGAAAAACATCAATATCTCCATTATTAACAAAGATATGACTGTTTTAAAAATATTAAAAAAAAATAGCGAAAAACATCAATATCTCCATTATTAACGAAGATATGACTGTTTTAAAAATATTTAAAAAAAAAAGCGAAAAACATCAATATCTCCATTATTAACAAAGATATGACTGTTTTAAAAATTTATAAAAAAAGCGAAAAACATCAATATCTCCATTATTAACGAAGATATGACTGTTTTAAAAATATTAAAAAAAAAAATAGCGAAAAACATCAATATCTCCATTATTAACGAAGATATGACTGTTTTAAAAATATTTAAAAAAAAATAGCGAAAAACATCAATATCTCCATTATTAACAAAGATATGACTGTTTTAAAAATATTTAAAAAAAAATAGCGAAAAACATCAATATCTCCATTATTAACAAAGATATGACTGTTTTAAAAATTAAAAAAAAAGCGAAAAACATCAATATCTCCATTATTAACGAAGATATGACTGTTTTAAATATTTAAAAAAAAATAGCGAAAAACATCAATATCTCCATTATTAACGAAAATATGACTGTTTTAAAAATATTTAAAAAAAAAAGCGAAAAACATCAATATCTCCATTATTAACGAAGATATGACTGTTTTAAAAATTTTTAAAAAAAAAAGCGAAAAACATCAATATCTCCATTATTAACGAAGATATGACTGTTTTAAATATTTAAAAAAAAAAGCGAAAAACATCAATATCTCCATTATTAACAAAGATATGACTGTTTTAAAAATTAAAAAAAAAAACGAAAAACATCAATATCTCCATTATTAACAAAGATATGACTGTTTTAAAAATTTAAAAAAAAAAGCGAAAAACATCAATATCTCCATTATTAACGAAGATATGACTGTTTTAAATATTTAAAAAAAAAATAGCGAAAAACATCAATATCTCCATTATTAACGAAGATATGACTGTTTTAAAAATTATCTCCATTATTAACGAAGATATGACTGTTTTAAATATTTCAAAAATGAAATCGCGAAAAACATCAATATCTCCATTATTAACGAAGATATGACTGTTTTAAAAATTTAAAAAAAAAAGCGAAAAACATCAATATCTCCATTATTAGCGAAGATATAAATTTTTTTTAAAATTTAAAAAAAAAAAGCGAAAAATATCAATATCTCCATTATTAACGAAGATATGACTGTTTTAAAAGTTTACAAAAAAACGAAAAACATCAATATCTCCATTATTAACAAAAATATGACTGTTTTAAAAATTTTTTTAAAAAAAAAAAGAAAAACCTCTATATCTCCATTTTTAACGAAGATATGACAGTTTTAAAAATTTTTAAAAAAAAAAGCGTAAAACATCAATATCTTTATTATTAACGGATATGACAATGTTAAAAATTTAAAAAATAAGCGAAAAACATCAATGTCTCCATTATTACCAAAGATATGACAATATTTGTTTCTGCTTAATTAAAAAACACGAATTGTATAATTCTTACATTTGTTAATATGCGTTAGTTTAAACATTATTTGTTTAAAGTTATACATTTTCATCTTCGTCTAGCTTAAATGTTTTTTTTTGCAAAAACTAAATCAAATACAAATCACATAAGCAATTACACTACATAACTTTTTGTTATTAATTTTATTAATGTAGTGATCATTGAGCTTAAAAAAATAAATTAATATTATATTTATTAATCCAGTTAAATAGAATATTAATTTATTTTTTAAGATATTTTAATCCAGTTAAATAGAATATTAATTTATTTTGTTTAAGCTCAATGAAATTATCGACCTACAATAAGCTATTTATATTAGGCCACGCAGGAACCCAAACGCAATTATTTAAACAATTTAATAATATTCAAAGGTCTTTACTGCTGCTGCCAAAACAGTGTCATAATTCATTTAATTCAGGATCGTATATTTCAGGATGTTTTTATTTTATTATTAATTATTAATATGAGAAAAATAGCACACGTTTCTGATACATAGAGAGTATGATCCCAAAAATAAATGTCATGCATTTGTACATATACGATATAAAAATGTTTCTTAATAATGGAAAAATAAATATGTATGTGGAAAATATAAGAAAACTTTTTTTCGTATATTTGGAAATTATTTATAAAAACGAAAGAAAAATTTTGGCTTACAGCGCCATTTTATTTGTATCATGATTTTTTTCTGAGTGTATTTCTATAGTTTCATTGTAAGCAGTTTTCGCTTGAGTTAGCTAAAACTATTTTTTCCACATAGGAATGAGCGAATGTGGCATGCGGCATTTGCAGCTTGAATTATCGCGTCGGATGAAAAGTCTGAACTTATTTATATTGCGACAGGTGTCCATCTCGTAAATGTCCATCAAGGGCGTTGAGTGTAAAATCTTGTTGTAATTCCGGGAGGACAATTTAATGTGCGCTGTTTGTTTGATGTACATTTTCATTTCACACTTTTGAGTGCATCAGATTTTATGTGGCGCAACCGAACCGAAACCTTCGACTAAGAAACTTAAACAGCTCGCAGAGCAACAGTTTAAAGCCGTCGCAAAAAAAAAAATATGTTGGCATAAAAAATGCTTGTGAAATTTCACACCTGTTTGTTAAGAATGTGTGTGTGTGTGTGTGTGTGTACGGGGCTGTGTGGGCGTGTTGGCCCACAACGGGGCGTTTTCATCTGTTGTTATGATATTAAAGATACTGTGACAGCGTTTTATGGACTAGGTGCCAGTGGAATCGCTGAGCTTGTTTTTAATTTCAATCAACTTACGTGTGACAAGCTGCGTCTTTGAGTGCGCCCTAGTGTGTGTGTGTGAGTGTGTGTGGGTGTATGCGTGTGCAATTCAAGGATATCTTATTTTTTATTCATAATAGCTGAGAAACTATTTCTCAAGCTGATGGCGGCAACTTGTCGTCGCTTTGAATGACAATGACAACGTCAACGACAACAATGGCTTACAACACAAAGTTGTCAGTTAACAGCACACAAACAAGTTATCAAAAGCGCATCAGGAGGGCCCAAAGGTATCATTGGTGTTGTTGCTGAAACAGAGTACGGGGATGGGGTGCCACAGTCAGCCAGTCACGCAACCAGAGCTCAGATAGCATCACGTACCCAACTCAATACGAGACATTGACTGGCCACAGTCCGGACACGAACAGCATAAATGAATCTATCTGTGCCTCCAACCCCCAAAAGCAAACCCCAACCCCAACGAAATGGTGTCAACTTTAATATTGTCAGCATAGATGGCCCCGAACGCCAGCTGGAAGTGCTTAGATATCCTTGGAATCTGCATAATTTCTAACTAAGCAGTTTCGATTGCGGCTCGAATTTCTCGCATACCTTTTCCTCAACTGCCAGCAATTGACTCTTTTGAATGGTTTCTAGTCTTTGACTTAACTTGGCTTAAGATTAAGTTTAAGTTGCGCCTATCAAAGCCGCTTACAGCTCAATTTACCTAACAAGGTTCGTGATTCAACTTTTAATTTATTTAATTCATATGGCTTTATGAATGTAAGTCTTCAGTACTCAAAACCATAAAATGCTTAAATTAAAGCTGACTTTCGGACAAAGAAAAGATTTTATTATTAAATAAATCTGAGTGATAAGTTTGGAATTTGAGCCACTTGAAAATACACGTTTAAAGACACACTTGCCTAAAAATTTGAATGTTCTGTAGAGAAAGCTTAAAGAAACAAGTTGGAAATGACATATATATTTTTTTTATTTTTTGCCTTTTGTTCGTAATATTAAAGTGGAGACTGCAAGAACACAAAAATGTCAAAAGTTTCAGCAAGTATAAAAAAGCATTAAAACTTCTATAAGCTGTTAGGATAGACTAAGAAATGGGATTAGCTACGATTAAATATGAATATTTTCCAGAATAATTTTTCTTTTAACTCGTAAACTTTAAATTAAAAAGTATCACATTTTTGCCATGATAAGTGATTTTTTCAGGCAATTTAAAAAAACAGATGTTAAGTTGCGGCATCCAATTAAATGCACTGCATTTAAATTAATGAAAACGGCTTGGCCATGCAACATTTATTTAAATGTTGAACATTTTTATTACATTTAAAATCGATTGGGATATCAAATAATACACATTATGGAATTTAAAAGGTTTGAATTGAAATCAATTTCTTGCGAAGCTTTCCAGCTGCGGGCAACTTTTACTACGAATTTTATCTTGACGGAAAATGTAGCTTAATATTAATGCATTTAAGTCCTTTGATCATGTTTTGCACTTTATTTACATATTTATTATATATTTGCAGTTTTATGAGATAGAAGCTCTTGCAGCTAATGAAATTTAGCAGAGTGTCTACTTTATGCCGTAGAAGTCTCCTTCAATTTAAAATTACTTATATATAATAAAAAAATTATTTATTAAGAGCAGACAAAATAAACTGATGGTAGAATATGAGTTTTTCGTTCTTACTTTTTACAAAATTTGTGTTTGGTAATTTAAATGCACAACAAATCATTACAAATCATTTAGTGCCCTTTTTTGGAATGCCGGAAAACATCTGAATGGGCCCCATAACATCTACATTCATATTTATTAATTAAAATAAACGGCTGACTAATTGTTACAAGGAAAATTACACGATACAAAATTTTAATGCAGCCAATTTTAAAATTGTAGAGAAAAATTGTGAATTATTTAAGAAGTGTTGAGAATGTCAGCTAACTCGGGCGTAGCGTGACGAGTGACAACGTAACGTGGCATTGTTTAAAATATATTTCGTACAAAAAAAAAATACAATTAAAATCCTTTACAGAAAATAAAAACCCCAAAATCATGGTTACGTCATTTGTTAAATTTCTTAAATCATTAATTTATTGCAAGCAAACAGCGGAAAAAATAAAATACCAAATGTTCTTTATTATTCGCAATTACAGCTTATTTCAAATAATTTATGATATTTTTCAGTGTAAAAAAAATTGAATTAAGGTATTAAGTGTTTTATGCTCTGCTCTATCAAGAAAACACTTATTTAAAAAGCTCTTAACTTGGCTTTTAAATCATTTTTTCTGCTCATAAAATGAGCATAAAAACTGTTTTATTGCTGCCCTAACAAAAATGAAATTGTGAACAAATTTAATTAAAATGTAATGTAAATTGCAAGTAAATCCAGAAAACTTAACGTTTAACAATTTTAAAACTGTTTTTGAATAATCTTCATCTAAATTATCTAAATATTTTTAATAACTATAAACAACCAACATATGCGTCGAAAAAGTTTTTTATCTTGGCAATATTATTTATAGAACAATAAAAAAAAACACTTTCATTTGCTTGAAGTTTATGCTGTTTGCCACACTTGCCGCTGCTCAGTAAATTATTCAAATTAATTTACATATTTTAGCAAGAATGTTTTTCATTAAATCCTCATAAATAAATGATGCGATAAGTAGGTCAAGAAGACAACCGCCAGCCAAAATGTCTACTGAACTTATGCAAATATGAGCCAACACCAACCTTGAGCGTTCCAGGATGATTATAGGAGTGGTGCAATGGGTTCATATATAGGGCAAGGAGTAAGGACAAGACTTGGACAAATATTTACACATTAAACAGACGTTGACGGCTTTGATTAAATGGACAAACAAAACAAAACTCACCAAATGAGTGAAATCTGTGCTACCCTGGAATTAAATGCGAGGGTGGAATAAACACTAAACGAAGCTTATATTAACAGAGATAAACCTAACAGATACATTTAATGATATTTTTAAAATAATAATAAAATAATAAATCAAATGGTTTCAAGCAAAACCACAGAAAGCAAATAAAATTGTTATTGGAAAAAATATATATATAAGTAATCCAACATTTATGGCAAATAAATCCGTGGGGAAAACAACAAATTTTTAACGGTCAGTGAAAAATAAGTAAAAGAATGAGAAAATTATTTAAAATTAGATAGGCAAACAGCCGAACCTGCAGAGTAAATTAAGTTTGCCACAGTACAATTTTTAAAAATTGAAAGTTATATATAGTTTAAGGGACTAAACTAATCTTAAGAAAAATGACATAATGACAAATGGTAAATGGGTCTTGGTTAGCCAGCCCTCGAATAAATATTTACTTATGTGACGTGGCAGAGCGGGCTAATCAAACAGTTAGCAAGAAAACAGTTAGGCAAAGCCAACACAAGTCGCCCACACAATGCGCTATGCAAACAGCCAGAAAGCGGCAAGAAAATCACAGATTTGTCCCAGTTCCTCGTTCCCCTCGCAACAGGCGTTTGTTTTATGGAGGGCCTAGGTACCCTAATGCGATTTTCATGCGAATGCGATAAGCGTGGCATAAACGCAATAAGCTGCAAATAACAAGAAGCAAGACAAGAAATCTACACATTTAATATTCGCACACACAGACGCACTCAGACACATACAGACGCACTCAGACACCTGCCCAAAGTGGCTATAAAAGTCGGGCACGCAGAAAAGTATGCTACGATTTTGGCTCGAAGTTTTAACGGCCGAAACGCTTCCGTTGTGCCAGATACGTTTCCAGTTAAGGCACTACCTGAGATGGCAAAGATAAAGGGGGTGTCAGCGGAGTCGTTTATTAAAGCGTTGAATTAAGTTTCTGTTTAAGTTGTTGTTGCAATGCAAATATAGGCAAAGTGTTGAAGCGATGCGATGAACAATTTGGCCGAGACCCCAAATGAAGTGAGAAATATAAATATATATATAAAATTATATACATAAACTAGTTACATATATATGCACATAATTTAGCTGATGGAAATACGGCTCAAATTGCTGCTTGACGTTAAGACAGCTGGGCATCTGGGCCAGCTAACAAACCAAATCAAAAGTGGGCAGTTTGGGCGTCAAAGGTAAACCGATTGTAAATTGCTTTGTTTTTTTTTTGTTTTTTTTTGTTCTTGTTTGTTTTGGCCAATGCCAAAAGCTGATAATACGGCTGCGTCCAATGCACCCGCTGCGAAATGTTTGGTTTATTTTATTCATGCCAAGTCGAAGAACCCATTAAGAAAAACGTCGAACGGTATTGAACCTGCCAGCAGATTTTTGGCAGCCAAATTAGATTGAACAAACATGCGGCGTTTACGCAGTTTATTTGTGGCAGATAAGGGACTGAGAATATTTTCACTGCTTTTTATTCGACGGCCCACATTTATTGGCTTTTTATGCGTAACTCAAATTAAATATATAAATTACGTAATTTATGCGCAGATGTGCCTAAATTGAACAAAGGTTATTGCTCTTACTTTGGTTTGGGTTAACATAACATTTTGAAAGAAACTAATAGTAAATTTCAAATACGAATAATGCTGATTTAAAATATTTATAATATATTAATGTACATATATATTTTTGTGGTCGACGTCGAATAACTCAAAAGTAAATAAACCCAATTAAATAAGCCAAAAGTTGAAACAGTGCCCAATGAGCTTAGTAAAATGTGGCTTAAAATTAACTCTTGGCCAGCGATGACAACAACAAACAAAATTTGTTGCAAGTTGTCAGCGATGTTGTCCTTGGTTGCCAGCTGTTTTTCAGTCATGCTCATAATTGTGCATATTATTTGGTAATCAGCTTAAGCTGGAAAAGATTAAAAGTTAGAAAGAGGAGGAAGAAAATTTGGATTGCTTCAATAATTAACACACTCAAAATCAAGGCACAGCAGCAGAAGAAGTTGTATTCAGGCAGCCAGACAAATGGCACAAAGAAAATGTTAGCCAAGCGGGCCATGAAATTCACAAGAACATTAGCGACTCACACACACATGGCACACACACACACACAGAAATACCCACAAGGAGAGAAAGACGCAGACTTCTTGGCCAAATGGCAAATGTTGTCAGCTGCATGCTGCATAGAAATACGTTGCGAAGCTTGTCGCTTTCAGTTTGTGGCAAGTAAAGAACTGCAGGAATGGGTGTGGGGGGTGACTTTTGCCTGGCGACACTTGACACGTTGACAGCGCCAATGTTGCTACTAAAAAACTAATTTCTCGCTCTGTTGCGCATAATTTTATGCAATTGTTTTAGATTGAAATGCGCAGACTAAAATAGTCAGATGACCACTTTGAGTGCCATTGCAAAATAAGTTTCGTACTTGATGTTTTTTAATTGAATTTGCCTATTTGGAATGCAGCCAACTCTTTGAGGCATCACTGTACTCAGTGCTGCCTGCAATGTTTTTATATAAATATCACAATTTATTACATCACATTCGCCATTTCTTTTTGGCCTTTCATTTCAATTAACTTGTTCAAATATTGCAGATTCTGCACATGCGTCAACTTCACAGCATGTCTGAAAATAAAAAATTATGTGTTAATTAATTATTATAATTAATAAACGTCGCGATGCTATCAAGAGCAGACTTGCTTTATGGTTTTTAAGTATACGTAACTTATTTTTTTATCTAATTAAAAATAATGAAATAATGAAAATAATAACAATAATAATAAAAAAGATACTTAAAATTTAAAATAAAAAAATATAAATATATAAATGGGTAGTCAAATGTTTATTATATAATTGTTTGGGAAATCCAAAAAAAGCCAATCAATACAGATACTAAGGGAATTTGGTAAAATTTTAAAAATGTAAATAACTATATAGGAATATAAACAAAACAAAAAATATATAAAATATAAGCCAGAAAAAAAGCAAAACTCAGCACAAACAACTGGTTAAAAGCTGTGAAAATCTGTTGTACAGAAAGATAACATGCCACAAATGGATTCCGCTGAAAACCCTCCGGGCTCCTGTTTTCTGATGAAAAATTCGCATGCGTCAAGTTGAGAGGGAAAGTTGAGAAAGTTACTTGGAATTTAATACGAAGTTCAACTTAAAACACACTTTCGAACTTTGCTGCAATCCAGCAGATATATTTAATTTAAATTTTACACAAAGTAATCAATTCAAAAACTTGATAGAATAAAATACTTTAATTGTTGATGTGCATATATGAAATATGCGGAATTTAATATGCAAACGATTTTCCGCAACAACAAAGGATAATTTGATGGAATAATTTTGGCAAGTATTCAAGTATTTTGCCAAATATTTGCCACTTTCAACGTCAGTTTAAAACCAAAAATAACTAAATTTATGAAATGTTGGGATACCAAATTGTTTGGCCAATATAATTTGAGCCTTTAGGCTAGGCACACATACATATACATATATTGCGAACGATTGCTTGTACAATTGAAAATTGAGCCTAAACATTTAAATTAAATCGATTTTGTATTGCTGCGTTTTATGGTAAAACAAATAAAATTTAAATAACCATTATAACAACTAAGAAAATAAATATAAATTAAATTAAATACTAAACATAAATTAAATTTACAATTATATCACCTGAGCTAATAAATATAAGTAAATAATATATATATAAAATATATAAAAGTCAAAAGCTCTGACTTTTATTTTAGTGTTTAAGTAATAATATGAATTTCCTTTTTTTTCATATTATTTTCATTTTTAATACATAAAAAACAATAAAATCTGTATTTATTTTATCTAAATTTAGAAGGTACTTTAGATAGATATATTAATCTGTATATATTTTATCTAAATTTAGAAGGTACTTAAGATAGATCATCAAAAAAATTCACGACAGGTTTTGCACAGCGCAGAAATGTTTGATATGAACAAATCTGAGCAATAATCACTATTTATTTGGTTTGATATTGTTGTAGTTGCGAAGTGTGTATATTCATCATTTATATGTGTTGCAATTGTCGATTATCAGCAACGCTTATGGCCTAATCAAATTACATGGCCATAATTCGCTTACTCGAAGAGATATTCGGTCTCAGTTTAAGAGGCAATTTGCGTTGAACGTTGATTGAATAAGCGTTAATGCAACTAGAATCGAGTAAAGCATTCCGTTCAACTCACACACACACACTGGCATTCTGTCACACACACACCCACACACACTCACACACACACAAGCAGAATGACATCAACTGGCAATCAGGCTATGAACACGTGCGCAGCTCAACTGACTCATCGATTTACTACACTCGAAAAAAAAGATCAAGCTTATTAAAAAAGTATATTTCTAAGAAAAACCAAACTGCATCATTTCTAAGCTCATGTGTAGATTTTTGTATATTTTATAAAATTGCGCTAAAATTTTAATTCTTTTTAATTTTAACTCTTACATTGTTTTTTGTTACTTAAATTATAATTTTTAGTTAATGTTTTAGGAATTCGTATAATCAAACATAAATATATAAAGTCAAATAATTTAAGCATAGACTAAAAATATCATATTTATTCAATTTTACAAATATTTTTCTGAGTTTAAGTGCTTAGTTTCATATTACAAATTTTTTTCTAATTTTTCAGGACATTTTCATATGAATGCGATTTCTTTTTGAGTGTATTTACTTGACGAAGCTAAGCAGGATTGCTGCTACCTGGACACGTGCACAGCTGCAGCACAGCTCAACTGCCATCACGCCAACAATGTCATGCGATCAATGTGCAACAGCAACATATAATAAAAAAGAAGAAGAAGAGGCAACAACAACAAGTTAAGCAGCTAACGTTGTTTGCCGTGCTAATGGCCAGGAAATGCCATTAGCACAGTGTTCCCCGATAAGAAAATGCATTAACGTGACTTGGATGTTGGCCTAGACGGGGCAGTTGGCAAACATTGCGGTCTTATGACATATCCAAGTAAATTAAAGGAATATTTATCATAATTAACAGGAGTCCGCCAGACAGGCAGGCCATCATCTCATCATCATGATAGTGCCAGGCTGCATGCGAATCAGTCAAAATACAACAATTCAACTGGCCAAAATTCATGGCCAATGTTTGGAATTCTTCTTTGCTTAAAGCTCCCCAAATGACAAAATGCTGAAACGCCAGGCAAAATGTCAGGAAGGAGTCATCAAATATCAGAGAGCGACGACGGCAGCTCATAAAAAATGCTACTGGTTGCTCACGCCCAGGGGAAGGACCACAAAAGCAGCCTACAAGTGTGAAATAAAAAAAACACAAATAGAAGACACACCAAATGGAATATAAAAACAAGCAATTTATGCGCTCAGCGCCAAATGATTCATACGGAAATAAAGGCACTCGTGAGTGCCGCAAATCTTGTGCACCAACCAAAACGTGGCAAGGAAAAAGAGGGCAATGGAATCATTGTTACTTTGCTGGCAGTTTCAATATTTTTGGCATGTGTCCAGTTTCAACTCTTAATAACTGTCGTCCTTTAAAGACACACACTTCTGTGTTGTTTCTCTTCTTCTTCTTGTTGTTGTTGTGCATATTTAAATTGACATTTTGATTGTTTCGCAGAGCGTTTCCATTTCGTGTGCAATTCACGCGTATGACTGCTGGAGAGGGAGCTGAAGTAGTAGTGGTAGTAAAAGTAGGGGGAGTGGGAGAGGCGCAAGCAACTGTTGAAGTGTTGCCCCAATGCGCCGACTCACCAAATGAGCGCTCAACAAGTTTGTTGCACGGCAGCCTTAAGAGTACGCATCGCGGGAATTGAGAGCGAATAGCGAAGTCAGAAAAAAATAAAGAAATGTTGCTGCAAAATGTTGCTAAAGTTACTTAAAATTACTTTTGACTTGCATTACAAAAATCAGTATTTCAAAATGAATTTTCTAGAGTTAAATCCAAAATCTGAAATGTTTGTATATACTCATAACCATGTAATGCTACTAAGCCGTTGAAATACTCGTGAAATTACCCATTTTTTTATTAATTTACTATTCAAAATATAAAACACATATAATAAAATATAGAAAAATTAATCTCTATCTATCAAATACAACATGCTATAAGCTAGCAAGCTTAAGAAATATTTTTAAAGGCTATTTATTGACCAATATGCTAAATAAAATGTCACAAAATTTAAAAGATTGAAATTTAAAAATATAAAATGTAAGATATATAGAATGTGTATTTATCTTGAAATGTTAAATAGTGGAATATAGTTTCAGGATGGATATACTAGTAATGTGACTGTGGAGAAAGACAACACTGGCAAGTGTTCTACAGTTATCCAGAGAAGTAATATTGAAGAAGAAGATTGTGATCAGTGGTAAAATCACGTTATGCAAATATTTAAAGGAATGACTTATAAAGGCTAAGCACAGAATTTTATATTGACTTATTTAAACACTTAATTATATTTCGACTTATTTATTATAATACATTTATAACACTAAATTTGTTGATGTTTACTAAACCCGGCCAACTTCTTTAAATACATTGTGGCTCAGCAGAAAGTGTTGTTGACGTTATGTTGTTATGTTAAGCTTTGTTAGTTACAGTTGTAATGTTAATGAATTATGTAATTTACGTTCCCTAAAAATTAAAATTGTTTGACAATGTTTTTTTTTTTTGTTATCTGTCAAGTGTGCTTTACGTTATAACACAAATCTCCAATTATTATTAGCAGTGAGTCGATTTAGTTCACTTCCTGTTACTTTTGTAGTATTTGATTATACACATTCCTCAGGCAGCCTGTTATATTTAGTCGCTTTAAGTTGTGCAAACCAACTGCTGACCAACAATGTAATGTAGCCATGTAATGTTGGCAACATGTCAAACCGCATGATTAGCAACATGATGCTAGAGTTTCCACAAGCACGTTTTAGTTTCCGTTTGGGCAGTTCGCCTATTTTCTTAGCACCGTTTATGCCTCTATGTTGCTGTTGCTGTCTGCCGCCAAAGTGTCGAGATTTGTGGCGTCATTGTATTTAGGCGTCTGATCGGCGCCTTCAGCTTCTGCAAACGGAAAATGGATTTCGTTCACTTAGTCCATCTCGTTCTATTTAGGGCTGTCAAATGGCAGAAATTTGGCCTTCTTTTTAAAGCAACACCATAGAAATGATTTGTATATTTAATATTTAATAAAAACTAGTAGAAAACAACATGTTTTTTTTTTATTTATTTCGTTTTTTTTTTGTTGTTTACTTAAGGTTTATAAACTTCTTTTGAGATTGTGTTATATATTTATTAAAACTAAATATAAACATATGTAAGTTTGTACAGTTCATTATTTAAATTTAATTTTCTTTATTGTCTGCATGATATTTAAACTATTAACATGAGTTTCGAACCACTGTAACAATTGCCAAACTTGTTGCTAAAAATGCGCCAATCTTTGAAGCAACTCACATCCACCACGCACAATAGAACAAAAAGAAAAAGAAATGCCCACCGCAGCAGTCAACACTGCAGTCAACGCGATGAGTAATTTTCACCACCCGAATACAACGGCAAACTCAACAACCACCCCAACCTCCAATACCCGGACAGAAGCCAGCTGTCAGCAGCTGAAAAACTCACCTGTTAGGCGCAGGATGCCTGGCCAGATGCTTCTTCGTGTTCGTATTCCCACCCCTCTCCTATGACCAGCCGAGGCAATGGTGAATTGAGTAAGTTTCTGGTCTCTCGCACTATCGGCACCAAACAGTTGCGACGCGACTAAGGAACGTAACGGACGTGCTAACGCTTTCAAAAGTTCAACAAAAAGTTTCTCAAACAAAGTTCAAATATTTAAAAATATTCAAAAAGTTTTAATTTTTAAATAAAAAAAGGATATAAAAAAATACATGATTTTCTTTGGATGTTCTTAAACAAAATATATAAATAAAAATAAATTTATTTGAATAATAAATACAATATTTCAAAAAAGTGCGAAACGCGTGTTGAGTTTCCCCATTGCGATTTGCCAGGCAAAGTTCAGTTTGTCGTCATCGCTCGAACATATCGAACGTACGCAAAGAACGCGAATCGAATCGTGTTTATAAATAATATAAATAAATAATAATAGAACTTATTTAATCGGTAAACAAATGTAGATTATGCTCAGATAAAAGCTGTATATAAATTGCATATCCCTTTAACTTAATCCATAAAAATATATATATACATTTGCCATATATTAACGTTATATTATGCACGCACTAACCAGACTAAAACTTATGAACCACCTTATTAGCCACCATTAATATAGATAATCCCAATACGTAGAAGTATATTTGATAAATCCTCAAGTTCCTTAGACCGTAGTCCTTGATGTTGGACGAGGTGTATTTCCATTTGATAAACGATTTAAGTTTGCGACTTTGTTGCTTTTCACTCCTGACTATCTCACTCACTATATACTATATCTACCGGCTCTGGCCAATGGGCAATCGGAAAGTAAACCGGATCGAGAATTTGCCACGTAAGTATTCTTAAGTTCTTGCATCCTCCTTAATCAATTGGACTCGATTCCCTGCCAGTTCAATTAGTCAGCAACTGGCTACACAGTTCCACTTCAAAGTTCAATTACGGAAAGTTTTTTCGTGCTGAAAAAACTTTGCGGGATAAACATGAAGTGCAAGTTACATAAAACAGCTGTTGCCCTCACACTAATTGCATTTTGCATTGAAGCGAAAACCTCACCACACAAATCCTTCAGCAACATGTCAGAAATTGCTGTAGTTTTCGTTGTCTGTTTCCGTTTCCCCATATCTTATCAAACCGTGCACAGACCCAGGTCTGATAAGGCTCTTATCAAACTACTCCCACACAGCACCAGCACAGCTTGATAATAAGCTATCACGCTGCAATGCACACACAGTTCACCACAATAGCAAACAAGAACAATATAAATATAAATATATATATATATAAATATATATACATATACATGAACACAATTCGCAACTCGTCATTTGATATACACAACGGAAAAACAGAAATTTGAGAAGTGTAACTTTCAACTTTCAACGAGATGGAACATTTTATTTGAGCACAATTGAGAATAGCTTAACACCCTGTCTGGAATGTCACATTATATTATATAATATATAATTTTAATATCAATTATCCCACTCACATACCATACTTATTGCCTTAGACTTTTTTGTGTCATTTATATTATTAATTTGATTTTTATCTCATTTGGAACTTGGTTATAAATAAATAAATAAGACTGATATAGACGTGAAAATTTTAAAGTTAGTATTACAGTTTTATTAGTTTTATATTACGAAAGGAAAAAATAATAAATATACCAGGTTCAGAGATTTTCAGTCATCCTTTTTTTTCTCTTACTTTTTATCTCTCTCAGCATCTCTCTTTCTCTCCATTTATTTCTAAAGTTTTACTTTTTATGTTGTTTTTTTCTGATTGTTTTTTTTTTGGGTTTCCTCACACCTGAATGAATGTAGGACCATTTTAATAACCCCCCGATTTATTTTCTAAAATTTGGTATTTTAAATATTCGCTCTGTGTAACTTTATTTTTTTTATTAAATTTTTAAAAAACAAATATTGCTATTTAAAAATTTTCTTTAATTTGTCGACTATTTTTTATCCATCTAAAATAAATAAATATGAATATGTTTTTATTCGGATTAAAAATCCACAAGCATATACATACATTTACATGTGGATGTATATACATGTATGTAAGTATAAACATTCGTGCACATCGACGTGCTGCAGAATACACCCGAAACACACAATTATCATGCACAATAAATTTGTGATTTGTATTGGTATCGAAATATCGATTTGCATAGATAAAAGAAAACGACTCTGAAGATATAAAAAAAAAATTAATAAATTTGGTATTCGCGTGGTATACAAGAACTTATTTTCTACCATTTAAATCCGTAGTTCTTAAAGCTAATAAGATCATTTTTTTTCATGGAGATAGGCAGACAGACATATCGATATGGCTTTTGATACTGATCAACAATATATTTACTATATGGATCTGATATGCTTTCCACTGTCTGTTACATACTTTTGCACAACAGAAATTCAAAATACCCTCTCTTATAATTTCTAGTTTGAAAATGCCTAGAATAGAAACGTTGTTTTGAGTGCTATTCGGATATCATGTTACACAATGGAAATTAATTGTAATGCTTCCATGAACAGCTTGCAATATAAATTTTTCAGCCAGTATTAAGTATACGTAAAAAACATTGTCATATTGTAATTTAGCGTCATTTTTGATAAAAATAATTCTATACATTATCACCGAATTGCAAGCGCATTATCGCAATTCTCTGATGTATAGAATTATGTTTATATTTATATAAATATGTATATATATATGTGTCAAATTGTACTTCAGCGTCGTTTTTGACGAACATAATTAATTAATTCTACAGAATTATTATAGAACTATCAAAAATGACGCTGAAGTACAATTTCACATATATATATATATATATCTGTTGCTCATGACATTTACATATATGATATATGATATATTTATATATATATGTCAAATATATATATATATATATCTGTAAATGTCATGAGCAACATTTGCTTTGTTTAGGGCCAACATGCATTAAGCCCTCTAGGCAGCTGTCAGCAGTGGGCAACAAGGCCCATTAGCACACACTTCCACACACACACACTCACACTCACACCAAGGGACATAGAGAACCCTTTTGAAGACTTTAGAGAGTGAACAACAACAATAGAAATGTGCATTAGTTTGGTTTTCATTTGTAGCAAACTAAACATATATTGTAAAACACACACAATTGTAGCTGCCTCGCATATTGTTGGCCATTGCTTTGAGCCCTTTAAATCTAATACCTTTTGCTTAATGCAACGCCCTCAATAGCTTTTTATTAGCTTGATTTGTATTGCGTAGAATTTAGCATATTATTTTTGTGATTTTTTTTTTTACCACAGTCTTAACGCCTAACTGTGTTTGTTAACGTCTTCATTTACAGCTACAACGCGGCGAGCAGACAGCGATTGGGAGCCATGTTTATGTGAAGCTTTTGAGCCATGACATGAATAACGAAATCAATTCAAATCACGTCAAATAAAATTTGTTTACGCTGTAAATTGCATCAATTTGTTTAAGTTTTCAACTATTTGAACAACAATTTTCGTGTCAAATCGCTTTTCCTTTTCATCGTAACAACATTAAATTATCAACAAGAATGTTCTACTTGTTGTCAAGTGAAGTATTTAAAGGAATTATAAATTGAGAGTCTCTCTGAGTGCAAACGGTTTACTGAAAGGGCCACAACTTTTGCCATCGTTTTTATTTTTACGTTCACCATTTAAGCCGGGCATTGAAATGCAATATTTGTTTGGCAACTACAACAGCTTTTTGGCGAAAAACAAACATTTCGGGTTTTCTAAATTTGTGTTAATCTAAATAAAAAAAAAAGTTGTGGCGTGGTCTGGCATCAGTTTTATTTAAAGTTTTCAACTCAACGAAATTTGCATAACTAATGTGCTAATCACCTACATAAACGAAATATTCTTTAATGAAAAATTCACAAATATTTATAAAATTATATTGATAATCGCTTAATACAGTAAACCTAATTAAAAATATAAAAACAAATATATCAAAATGGCGATGGAATGGATAACAGCTATGGACAAACGGTAAGTGAAAATAGAGCTTTTAAAATTAATTTTAATTAGACTTAACATATGATTATGGATGATGAAGGAGAAAATAATTTATATATATTTAGAATTATATTATTTAAATATTCTTATGCACAGCTATAATCATTCTTTTGCTAAAATTAAAGACGGATCCGTACCATTGTTTGTCAACTGGTATTACACTAGTAACAGAGTATTCTGCAGTCGGGTACACCCATCTGCAATGTTTTTTCTTATTTTGTAATATTTTTTTTAACATTATGGTTATCATAAAAGCAGCATATCTCACAATCAATCAAAATGTAAACGGATAACCATAAAAAGTTGGTAAAAACATCGGAGTTTTTTATGATTTCAAATTGAAATCGAAATCAAACCAAAATTTCGGTTTCCAACCAAAATATTAATAATTTAGAGAACATTTCGTTCAATTTAATGCTTTCATTAACAGCAAAAAATATTTAATTGCCACAAAAGTTTTTTTTATACTTTGTGAAGCATGAAAGCAATTTATCAAAAAGTTTGAAAAGTTTGTTTTGAGATTCTAACGAAGCGTTAAATATGATTGTAAAATAAATTACCATTTGTTTGAAAGTTAAAGAAACAAAAGTAATAATTGAAGCTGCAGAGACATTCATTTAATTCAAATTTTAGGTTCACTTGAACAATTAAATTTTCCTCAAAATATTCTGGTTTTTCTCTGGCATGTGTTACATTTGAAATATTTATATCACACTCGACACTCATCTGTAAAATGGCAACAGATGTTTGCTTATTAATTCATATTTCAACTCAGCAAATGGAAGGCAAACCCAAATTAAAATGTTTGACTAAAATTTAAACGCTTTACCCAAGTAAAGTACTCATACAATGGCATTTAAGACCCGATTTATGGCTAAAATGCAATTAGTTGGTAAGAGCTGCTGCTGGTCACCTTTGAAGTTAAACCCATCCCTGAGGCGAGAAGTGCTTTGGTCCTTTGCAGTTGATTAGCGCACTGAAGCAGCGAAAATTGAGATCTGGAGCATGGCTTGAATTGAAATTGAAGGGATTCGTTTTTCAAGGGTCACTCAAGCGAGAATTTTGCTCATTACGAGCTATTTGCAGTAGCCTAAAATACACTGGGCCATTTTTCTTTGCATCAATTCAGAAAATTCTTTTAAGCCTAATTCGCAATGTCAATTAACTATTTTAAATATTATTATAATATTTAATATTATTTTTCAGAAACTTTTAACAAACTATTATCTATTTTAAATATATACATTTGCATTAAAAACTTAATATTAGTCAT
Source organism: Drosophila dives (assembly GCA_035042365.1). NCBI lineage: Eukaryota > Metazoa > Arthropoda > Insecta > Diptera > Drosophilidae > Drosophila > Drosophila dives. Next base: position 3,200,608 of record JAWNLJ010000129.1, on the reverse strand, counting down.
GGAAATAAAATAAAAATTCAAAGAGACGCATTTTATTTAAATTGTTTAATGGTTTTGGTGGCCTAGAATTAAAAGAGTCTTACAAAAATGGAATTTTGGGTGATATGTATTTTATGTTGTGGTAATAATTTTTGCAATTTTTGGCGACTTTTTTGAAATTCTAATTAATTCTAAATTAAGCCACTGATCGAATTTTTGTACTTTATTTGTACAAATATTAGAATAATGCTGATATTCTTAACTAGGTTATTTGAATTGGAAAGTTATTATTGAAACATAAACCTTTCTTTCGACTATGATAGAGTATAGTATATTGAGATATGATTATTATTATATTAATATTTTTTTACGTTGATAGTATTTGTAGAAGTCGGCCGATTGCTCTTTAAGTTTTTTTAATTCTTATAAATTTGGTGCCAATTACAATTACCTAATATTTTCGAGTGTATAAAAAATGTCGATTTGGCCCAGCGTGTAATTTGTCGAAAACAACAACATAATAAAATAACTGAGATTTTTCATTTTTGAAGCAGTGTACAAAGTAGAAGGCATCATTAGTCCAAGTGGCAAAGCGTTTCGGGAGTATTATTTTGGGGGCAGCTGCTACTTGAATTTCACTAAAAATCGCTTGCATGCAATCAGAGGCAATTCGGGGCGTGACTGCCGCAAAACAAGGCAATCAATAAGAACTTGCCCGCTGGCGGCTTAAATGAACATCGCAGCGTGCATGGCAACCTGTCAGAAACCCAGGATAAAATCTAGGGTCAGCTAACAAAAAGGTCAAGAGCAGGGGGCTCTAAGCACACACACACAAACATAGCAAACATTCACAATTTTATTCGAGTGTTTGCTTTGTGATTTTGCAACGGTTTATGTATATCCAGCAAATATTTGTACTTTCCGCATGTTTGGCTCTTTTTATGCTACATTTTAATTCAAACACTGCCTGAAACAAAAAGCACGTACAATTCTCCCTTACAACAGTTGCCAGTGACAGCATCACGGATTACACGAAAAGTGTTTGACTTCGGGTAACAAGTCTAGGGAGTCCACGGCTAATATATATGTTGGCACACATTCCTCGTCAGTGGAACATGACAACCCTTAAGACTTCATATTTGTTTCTTATTAAAGTGTTCTTTATTCTTTTAATTTGAACTGAATTTAGATTATTTTAGATATATATTATAGATGTACATTACTTTATTGTCTCTACAGTGTAGGTTTTGTGAAGTCGAGGAGCAGTCCTCAAATTACATCCTATAAGAATGTATCGCCCTAGCAAGGAAAAGATGCAGCATCCTAGGGATGAATGTTATGAGTGTCAATGACATAGAAGCCCTCGACCCATCAAAGATCCTGACATTCATTCAGGAACTGGGGTTGATAGAGGAACTCTAAGCTCAGAAGGTGGCACAATAGATCTAATAGGTCGCAGTGCACAAGACTCCAATTTAATAATTGTCCCTACAAATTACTAAACAATAGAACATTTTTTAGATGCGTAAAACAAGCCGTCTTATTAAAAAAAAATTAAACAAGTAACCTTTAATTATTAACAAAATAAATAAAGCAACATGAATAAGACTTCAAAAATAAGAAAAATATGATTAAGAACATTCTCATTATTACTACCACAAAAATTACATAAATTCGAGCTAATTGCTGTATTTAAGATTTACAATAAATAAAGTTTTGTGGTGTCAAAAATACTAGGCGGGAAGCATATTAATTTTTGAACCTTTGTTTTGTGATCGAGCTAAAAGCTAACTCGATGGCTTTGTTAAGAGCGGATGTTGTTTTTCTGAATACTACATTAAAATTTTTCGATTATGTTAAGTATATTATTATATTATATTATCTAACTAAATATACTGCATAAATCCAAAAGGTTATTAAAATTTATCTTCCAATACATCATTGAAAAACAGCGAACTAATACGAATTGTTAAAAAAGCTGTTAACATAATTTAAACAAAAAATATATTCTGGCAATGCAAAAACTAATTATATCTGCACATTTTGTGAATATATTAGATATTATTCTAAAGTTTAAATTTATACCGAATAGCCTGGGAGATTGATGAGTTCATATAAAGACTAGATTAATTTGTCTGTTGATACCGAGAGAATAATATTTTATAACTGATATCATTGTCTACCCTGTATTCTGCCACAGCATTCCAGTTTGGCCCATGGCAATAAAAGAAATTTGGTATAATTCACGCATTTATTTTGCAATTTCATGGGATATTAAGTGAATTTTTTTTTCGTGGGGCATCTTCATTTGCATTTTAGCCAAGTGATGACTGGGAATAAAGCAATGTCAGAGAATCAAGAATTCGCACCACAATTGCCACAAAATAAATGAATTAATTTTCGGGCTAAATTAATGATTGCTTCTACAAAGTCACGCAAGCAAATCTTTAGCTCGTAATGCGGTAATTCTGTTTATCCACAACGATCTGAGGAGGTTAACAGCCCACATCGAGAGCAATCAGGACACATAGGAAAAACACACACAGGAGCATACACACACACGCACACACAAGCACACACACTCGGGCCAGACAAGGTGGCCAACAATTGTTATTGATGGGGCTGGCTTCCCAAGATGCTCTAATCTGGATGAGAGTGTACCGTAATCTGCTTTTAGCCACACACATTCGGTTTTTTTTTTTAGCACATTTATCATTCGCCACGTTTGCAGCTGAACCAAAGCTTTGTGCATTTTTCAAATTAAAGTTATTATCGAATGTCTGGCAGGTTTTAATCACCATGAAACAATTATAAAGAGGCAAGTTTCCTTTTGGTAAAAACCACAAAATGCTATTATAATAAACAACAGGACGCCTGTGGGCGTAACCCCCAACTCGCTTCCGGTTTTTTCTCTTGAGCCCAAATACTCATTTCCCTATAAGGAATACTCCATTTTCCCACAACTCACATAAATACAAACATACACTCGCAAAAAATGTTGAGAATCAACCTGATATGCAAATTTTGACGTCATTTCTAAGCGACACAAATTTCTTAAAATTGTAGTATTTTTTTATATTTCACAATTTTTTTCTATTATTGCAAAATATATTTCAAGAAAGAATTCCATATTTTTCGATATTTCCTTTTCATATTTCCTTTCTAGAATTGAATATAGAAATCTTATATTTAAATTTTATAAAGATATATTCATGAAATAAAAAAATAAATACAAATGAAAATACATAATATTTTCTTAATAGCAGCTAGACCATTTTGCTGAGTGTACATACCATAGAGCAGACATGGCACTTAGCCGTGGCGCAGTTTGGTTAGCGGCAGCAACGCCCAGTCGCTGAGGGCCCTTACACAATAAGGCCTATAAATTATGTATGAGTGCGGGCAAAAGGCAACTCTCCCCCCAACACCGCATTTAAGTCCTGTGCCTGCTGATGCTTCTGCTGGAGCTGTTAAGCTTCCGCTCACCTTCAACTGTGCCAAAAAGTAGACACTACAATATTAAAGAAGCATCCTGTCTCACACACACGCACACATTTTGAATAAGTGTGGCACACTCAGCCAAAACAGCTTTGTTGATTTTGATTTACAGTAAAAGTCTGCCCATTTAATGGCATTTTTAATTAACTTCAAAATACAAACCTTTCAGCCAAAATAATTGTTGGTTTCATTTTTACCATTCCATTCGATGCCAGCTTAAGTTGAGCTGCTTTCAAGTTTATTTTAAATGAAAAACAAAATTTAGCTGGCAAAAATAAATATTACAATGGAGTAGATCTAACTCTTTTACATATATTATATATATTTATTTCTGCTTTAAAAATTTTACTTAATAAAATATTTTGTTGGAAAGATAAGAACTTCCAATTTGGGAGCAAAAAGTCAGCCTTTTGATATGTAACTTTAATCTGCTTTCAAAGCTGATTTTCGCCTTTGCTTCTGATTTCGTATTCACAAATTAAAGTTATGATTTCTGCAGCCAAGCCTTTAACTTGTCCTTAATAATTTAGCTTCTACGAATGTTTAGCCTTACTTTGTGGGAGATGAATCCTTGACCTACGCGTAAATTGTGGCAAATTTAAAAAAAAAAAAGCAAAAAAAAGGGGGAAAGTAAACACATCAAGTTAGTTGCTGACTTTACTTGGCTTACACTTTTTCATCTGCTTAGCTGGAAAGTTTTTCTTCCACAGTTCAATCTTCCAATACAAATATTTTTCTGCTTATATTTTAAAAACATAAACTGACGAAAAAGCAAGCAAATGCATTATTTGCATATTTATTTCGAGCACTCTTCATTTTAAAATGGCATTTTGTACTTTTTTTGTTATATTTCTGTTTTGCTTTCTAGATTTGCATTTCTCTCGATGGCATTTTTCCCCCGATGGCATCTTCTCCACTAAAACCAATACAAATTAAGCGCTTTGAATAACACTCACTTAAAAAACTACAAATACAAATCCTCTTGCTATTCATTCCCCAAGTTCATAAAGAATGAAAGCTGGCAGTTTTTAAATGAGTGCCATTCAAAGTACTCTTTGTTGATTTCTTTCTTTTATTTCTTCTCTATTGTCCAACCCGGGCACACAGCATGTGCTCCACTTAAGAAGTCTCTTAGAGTTTAGCTTGAGCACTGGAAAAGTCCATAAATAAATTTTTAAATTCTGTTCCGGGACTGGCTTATTGTTTATACCTTTTAATTGACTAACCTAAGTGCAATTTTAATTAAATAATCAATAAGCGAATCGAATGATTGTAGCCACCTGTAAACCGTCTCAACAATGAAAGTAAAAAATAAAAAAATATTAAAAAATGATCGATTAGATAGAGTTTTTTTTTAATAATTGCAATTAACTATTTATATTTAGCCATGCAGGGCTCCAAAATGCTTGTTAACAAACTATAATCAATTAAAATTTATTTGCTGCTGTTGCCAACAGAGAGACCAAGTTTTAAAATTACTATTTACCTAAAACGTTAAAAATGATTATTAAAAAGCAGGTGTAAAAAAATAGAAAGAAATAAGTGTTATAAGTGAGAAACTTACATTAATTTTTGTTTAGGGATGGGTGTTAGTTAAAAATATTTATATATATAAGTATGTAAAATTATTATTAAATTGGGATCTTATGCACTGCGACCTATTAGATCTATTGTGCCCCCTTCTGCTTATAGCTTATAGCTCTTCCATCAACCCCAGTTCCTGAACGAATGCCAGGATCTTTGATGGGTCGAGTGTCATTGACACTCATAACATGCATCTCTAGGATGCTGCATCTTTTCCTGGCGAGGGCGATACATTCTATTAGGATGTAAGTTGAGGACTCCTCCTCGACTTCACAAAACCTAAACTGATTGTTACTTTAGATACCCATTTTGGACAGGTGGCTTTTTAGTCTTGCATGTCCTGTCAGTAAAGCGACAAGTATCCTTAGTCTATTCCTATCCATAGATATTACTTGCTTAAACCCAAAAGATAGTATGTACAAAAAAAAGAGCATTTGTATTTTAAAATGTAAAATATAGTATCTGAATAAATTGTGTTAATATTAAAATGCATTACTATTTTCTTTTCATAACATTTGGCCTTTGCCTATCGTATTAATAGTAATATAAATAATAAATAATAATAATCAACTTTCACTTCATTCATCATCCTATCATTAATTAGGCTCTTTTCTTCATTTAATGTAATTAGCGCAATTCTTACAGCAACCATTTAAAACCAAATAATTAAAATCATATGTTTAATAAATTAATTTAACATTAATAAAAATTTATTGAAAAAACGGCGAATTTTATTTACTGTTTATATAGCTTGTTTTAATTGTAATACATTTTTTTTATTTGCTCATTTGCAGTCCTTGTGATCGTAATTTACGTGATGTGGAACTAATATCCTGTCGTTTGCGTCGCGTGGAGCCACTGTGTCGCCTGCCAGGGTCAGCCTTGCAGCAGTTGGCCATGTGTGGCTTCTACGAGGACTTGGAGAAGGGCGTCACACGTAAGTGGCATTATTAAATTAATTATGTAGGCGGCAAAGAGCACCGCACCATCAAACAACTACTACAAATTTCCATTATACATTTATAAAGTCAATATTTTATTCCTTTACAAAAAATTAAATGCATTTTTTATCCACTATTTTGTTGCTCTGTTATCGAAGGTAAAATAGTGTATTTTTAAGAGAAAAGTAGAAGAGTATAATTCATGCAATTTTTGTCATGTTGTCCGTCCGTCTAAATCTCGGAAAATATACTTGTCTGTGGCATGTAATCGATATATTCGATAATTCCTGTATCCTGTATCCCTATAGGATACACTAAAATTTGTTAAGGTTAAAAATATAAATATATAAAAACATAAATATAAAGTTAAACCTTCTGGGAGATTACTAAGATATTAGAACTAGTCTCAGCAAAAATAAAACAACACAGTAATATTTAATAGTTGAGGTCCATCCCCACACTGGAATCAGAGTATTCCGCAGTCGGTGCTGTCCGACAGCAAAATTATAGCTGTATTTTTTACTTATTTTCCCTTTTTTTTATTGCGTGCAGTTTTTCGTGCTGGGGAGCAAGGACGATTCTGGTATGCGGTTCTGGGTGGTTCACTGGAGGTGCGTTACCATGCCCATGCCGATGCCGACGGAAAGGTGAGTGCACCCACATAAATGTGAAACATGCAGATGGCATGCAAACACCAACACATATATATACAAACCACATGGAATACACAATGTGGGACATGAATGGAGCGCTTGACAGGCAGAACGACTCTTATGCCGTATGAAAACAATGCACGGCTTGAACAATATAATTGATGGCGATTATATCGATAGAGGATACGGGCACAAAAAATGAAAATGGTTATGCATCGATGAACTGGCAATGGGTACATTGTACTGAGAGGATGGAGGATGATGGATAAAGGATGGGGCTGTTGCTCGATATGTCGTTGTCGATTGCCAAGTGGGGGCTGTGGTTGACTTGGCAGAGCTCTGGCCTTTTATCTGTCGTAATGGGAATGCCCAAAACTGCTGACAGCGCTTTTGAGCATCCAGGGTCCTTGGCATGTGCCAGTGCCATAACATATCTCTATTTTTGCCAACGGCATTTTTCATTTCTCTTTTTGTGCCAGCCTTTTGCAGTTATATTTTTTTTTTTATTCTTTTTCATCATTGTGCTGGCCCCGCACACAGCCACAGCACATTAATTTCCGCACGGATATTGACCAGTCCCAGTCCCAGTCCCTTTACAGCCTGTCGAAGCCTTTTTCCATGGTCGAGTTCACTCTTTGCACGGACTCGAACCCGAGTACATTTCCACGAGTCCCAGCCAAAAAGGTGTCGGCTAATTGAAATGGGCGCTTGGCCAAGCAAATTAACTGCTCGCCTGATGGGAGTGTGTGGAAGTGTGTGTGTCTGTGTACTGTGTGTGTGGGTGTATGCCATAGAAATATGAGAATTATATGCAAGTGCACCATGAGGGACACTTTTGTGGTAATACGAGCTCCAAACAATTCAGCGCTGTGGTCGCCATTAGTACGAAAGTGAAATTAATTAATTTAACCAAACTACATTTTTGGCTATTTTAAATTTTTACGACATTTTTGGTATAGTTTTCATAATAAGCGAAAATTTAATGCGGCTTCCGGAAACTACGAGTTTTTTCTTCCTTTGGAAAATGAATTGTCAAATTTTCAGTTTTATTTTTATGCGGAAATTAAAAAACAATTGCATTTCAAATAAAATATAATTATCTAATAGAGAAACAAATTATATAAATATATTTGCTTGTTAACAAATATAGCTTAAATTTTAAATATAAATAATTATTGTTTTCTGATTTTATAATATTAATATTACAATTAATCATTAAAAGAACTAGCAGTATTAATAGGTACAATGAATATCCGATAACTTTCGGGTTGTATACTTTAACATCATATTACATCATTAAATTTATGATTTTTTTTTTATGGATGAATGATGGAATTTGAAGCGGAGTCGATATATTCAAATCCACTTGTGGATTACAGAAACGTGGCCAAACGGAAATGATAAATCGACTACTTTATGGATTTGAATATATCAAATAAATATTCATACACACAGTCTTGTTTCCATAAATTCAATTATGCGATTATTGTTGCTTTATAAAAAGCTTAGCAATAAATACGGCTAAAATGAAGCATTACCATTGGGGGGGAAACATTGGATGGAAAGCCTCCTTCAATCAGTATCCGCATCGGCAATTTCTGATCTTATTCTAAGCACATATTTGCATAATTTTTCGCTTGATTTATTTTCGCAGAAGCATTTAAAACATTTGCCGTAATTACAGGGCCATAAATTATGCATATTTGCTTAGCTGTAGGCCATATTCCCGTCACTCAGTGAAAGAGACGAATGAAAAAAAAGAAACTGTTTTTGACACTTTATTAAAAAATAAAAACAAGAAGACAAAGAAGGTAATTTTTAATGAATGAAGAAGTTGATGTTTCTAGCGTGTGACACGCAAAACCCAATTTCATTTAAGATTTCAGCTAAAAATATGTGCGAGGGAAAATTCAAAAAAATAAAAACCAACAGAAAATACAAGAAATAATCAAATGGCGGAATCCGAGAGGCGTCAAGACCTATCAATAGCCACACAATTAATTTCTAGTGTGGGGTGCAACAAAAAAAAAAAAAATATACGAGAACTCGAGTTGAAATTTGAAAATGGGAAAAAAATCTAAAATGTATGTGTGACTTGCAGTCAGCGACCATTTGGTGTGAGATCCGCTCAACCGGATTTCCAGACAGTAGCAGCTTACGTGATGTACATCAGGGGTGGGGCGGTGCAGAGGCGGAGAGGTGTGTGTCAAATGTTGATGATTTGAGATCACGGAATAGCAGCTAATTTTGATCTAATGTTATACGAAGAGCAGCGAGCAGCTGGCAAAAGATACAAATTGCAGCTCATTTATAAACGTCTTTTAAGTCAAGGGCGGCCATTTGGGCGTGGGCGTGGCCAGGCACACTCACACACATTAGGTAAGTGCACCTGTTAACCGTTATAATAAATTAATTTGACAGTGCAATGGCCAACATAAGCTACATATTTTTTGCGCCCTTCAACTTTGTTGCTTGTCTTTCGTAACTTGTAGCTTGTAATTTGTATCTTGTATCTTGTATCTGGGAATTGCAACTAGCTTGTAACTTTGTCTTTCCAAGTTCGTGTGGAATTACACGATTAATCTTTGTAGAGTGTTGACGCCGACAACGTGGCTCCAATTAAAATGATTTTTATAATTATAGTCGGCGTGACTGGCCATCAAATTAGCTGCGCTCAAGCTCATCAAAACTAATGAAAATATTGAAAATTGTTAACCCACATATAATTGGATGATCATTAGCTGGGCTGGCAGGTAACACAGTTACTTCCTCTCAAATATATATAAACCATTCCTGACCACCCAGCACGAGTCGCATTTTAATATCTCAACGACCTTTTCCGTTTGATTCAGATCAATAACATAGGAAATGCTGGCTCTTTCCCAACTTCGTATGTGATCAGTGAAAAAAGAAAACTTATTTAAATAATAAAACTTTAAGCAGCAGCATCATCAGTGGCAGCAGAGGCAGCAGAGGCAGCAGCTGCGGCAGTCCGCAATTTCCGTCTCTATCAAAAGCCGGAAGCATTCCACTTTTGGCCAAAAAAGAGCCGCATACCACAATGGACAGGCAGACTACACAACAACTATACACAAATTGAGCACACAAATATAAAAGCAAGACACACACACACACAAACACACCACACACACAAACATACTTTGGCCTCTTCAGTGGCAGAAATAACAAAAGCATTTAGTGTGGCCCCATTTGGAAATCTTTAATTAGTTAATAAGTGTAGAGCTGTGCGAACTGAACTACTTGGCCAACATTTGCATACGCCGCTACCAAATTGAGAAAGACCAGCAACTTGGCGAGGTAAATTCGTAATCAAATTGAGAATCACAACAAAAACAATACTTTCAAATAATTAAAAGCGATTTACCACTAAACGAATGTCAGTAATCAGTTCGTTAGTGGTTAACAGTCAGCGGAAGAAGTTGGTAATTTCCCTTCTTCTATCTATTCGTTGGCTTAATTACACACTTTTAATTAATTAACTACTAACTGGCATTTGATATCTCCCAAAATACTTCAAATCCCAGACCCAATCAAACAAATAGATCCGATATGTATGTTGACTTGATTATGATCTAATGACACTAGCTGAAAGTGACACTTAAATTGATTGAAAACCAAAAGGCAATTATTGAAAATTATAAACGGAATTTATATTCAACTGAAGAGACATATTAGGGAATAATTTGTGATATGGAAAGTAAGTGTATTTTTTATTATATACTTTTTTAATTAAAAGTAATTATTTTATGCATTTGCTTCTAGCGCAAGTTTTAGAATGTTATCAATAAATAAAAAAAAAAAAAATTGTGTCCAATCTTTAGGTAAAGAATATTTGTTTACTTTTTCTCGACCAGTTTCCACTATCGATATTGGCATTTGCATGCTGCCGCTTGATAATGCACTGCACTTGAAAATGGCATCAAATATTGAAATGACACTTGCAGCTAGTGTCATTGACAGACGCTGATTGCAAAGATTAGGCACATCACTTGGGTTTGACGGGCAGGCGAGCGCAGTCAGAGAAATGCCACTTGAGACAGCAATAACAACGATTTGTCGCTTTTCATTAAAACAGATTATTTATATACACATTACAACGGCATGCTGTGAATAGGTATGTGTGTGTATCTGCATCTGTGTTTGAATGTGTATATTAGCATCTCTCCAACAGTTTTGGGCAATGCAAATGCAAACAATCAGAGCAATACGAGCACGTTTTATGTTTGAGTTGCTGTCAAACAAGTTGTGCCTCGCTAATCTCGTCAAAGCGATCGTAGACAAAGTATGTGAGTAGCCCACATACAAATATCAAATGTATATCTGCTCGGCAGACGTGTATGAGCTTGTGCGCGACCGAATGTCTCTTTTGGATAGTCTCGCTGCTGCCGCAGAAATTAATACGTGCTCAACACTCCAGCAGCGCACACACAACTCGCTCGTCGAGTCTGTCGAGTCTGCGGTTTCAGTTTGAGGCGCCGGCGAACTCTGCTTTCTGCATGTAGTGCATAAAAAACAAATAACTTTGGCTTCAGCCCAATCTCTATATTGGTATCGGTTTCAGCCTTATCTTGTTTAAGTTTACGAGCCAAGCGTCGTCTTCATTACCATCCTCATTGAGGTAGTCGTCGTCGTCGTCGTCGCGTGGGTGTCTTAAAAAATCGCGGGCGTGTGTAAAAATGTATTTTGCAAAAGTAAAAGCAAAAAAAAAATAAAAACAAGAATTGCAAGAAAACGCAGAAAATACTTAAGCTAAAGTCTTTAAATTATTGTGGCTATAAATGGTATGCGAAAACATGTTCGAGTTGCAGTTGCCTGCAACGAAACAAGTGTAAACACAACGCGATGCAAGTTTTGTAATTGTTTACGCAACAACAAATTAACAACAACAACAAAGTGCAATTGTTTCCAACAATTTGTGGCCCGAATGAATGAAGTGAATTATTTATGAGTGCCACTGGCCAATTATTCATTGATACTAAGACTAACAAAATATTCTAAACAAAACAACAATTTAAAGAACAGCTGAATAAACTTTTGGATTAATTGCTGCTTACGAAACGCAACAGATTTTCTAGGTAAATATTACAAATAACTTTAAGCTGTATTTTTAAATTCTTTTAAATGAATTTTTGTTTTTTGCCATAAACAAAACAATTGTTATAAAGATAAGAAAACGTTAACTTCGATCTATGATTTACTGTGAAAGCGTGGGTAGCTTAAGAACTTGTGGGCTCAAGTAAATGGGTTTTGACTCGACTTAAGTGTCTGCTAAAAAAAAAAAAGCAAATTTAACGAAGGTGGGCAGTCAAGGAATTTATTAACGTTTCCGGCTACATGACTAAATAAAAGTAGCAGCAACAATCAAACAACAAAATACAAGTTTTTAAAAATAATATATTAATTTTTATAAATATGTTTAAATACTCTCACTGGACTTAAGCATTTAAAAATAATGCCAAATCGCATAAAATATTGCAAAGATATGAAAAGGTCAAATTTGACTATATTTTCAATAAATCACTGAATTTATCATGTGCCGTTTTATATAGTTATTCATATGATTATTGCTATTTAGATAGACCAACTATAACAAAAGAAAATAGATATTTAAATAATAAAGTTGTCAATCAATATATTTAATAAATAAAGGTATTATTATTATCACTTTGGGACTTATCTAGTGAGATATAAATTATTAAATGGCATTGCTTCTGTTTGTGAATAAATTTCACCTTTTGACTGCCCAAAGGGTATAAAATATATATAAATATATATATACCAAGCTCAAACAAAAGGCGCTGACCATGGATATGATGGATGATAATTTGTGTTGCTAAACGAAATGCCAACCAGACGATAAAAATGCATAGATGAATAAACAAATGGGCAATACGATAAATGGCTTTATCAGTCACATAACATTATTGGTAAACAAATAAAAGAGAAGAAAATCGAATGGAGTTGTTTATTTATGAAGATGTATTATAATTGGATATCGAAATATTGAGATTTATGTGTACATTTTAATTAAAATTGATGATGGCTAATTGAAATGCTCACTAGTTTTATTTAGTTTTGTGCCCTGAGCTGAAGTAACAATCCAATTTGTTGCAGCATTTGGGAGGGGCCGACTGTTGCAACAACCTTGACGAAGGTCAAAGTGCATTGTGGCATAAGCCCTGTCGAGTGGATGATGCTGCTCTCTCGGGCGCATCAAATACTAATAAAGCTCAAGTTTTATATTTTTATGGATCAATAAGTTTGCGTGCTGTTGCTGCACAAGGGAAAGCCGCGAGAGATTAGGGTGCGGGGTGGGGGGTAAAGGTAACCAGGTGGAGCAGCACCAACACCAGCTGAGATCAAGGCGCTTTTAATAATCTTTAATAGGCTATATGTATCCGTGAGGTATAGATGTATCTGTGCATGCATGTATATGTGTATGTATGCATGTATTTGTGAGCTATATAAACTGTGTCTGCGTGGGCGTGCTGCAATAAAAATGCCACATGCCCCACACAGCTTGTGGCTAGGTGTGGTGTGGTATGCATTGCCATGCTTATGCCGTGCTTATCAAAATAACAGCACTTTTTATTATTATTTATTCCACAAACAACGACAACAACAACAACAACAACAACAACCAGCACAAACTCACACGGAACTTTTTCGTATACTTTTATCATTATTAATTTTATTCCCATCATCTTAAAGCAGCAGCTTTTCCATTAAATTTTTGGATTTTCCCGCACATATTGTTGCCTGGTGAAAAGCCTAAAATGCACACAAAAATAAACTTTGAATGTATTTTAGCCCTTTGCTGATTCAGCTCACAGTTAACACCTGCGACTATATCTCTCTCCTTTTCCCGCTTTCCCTCTCTCTCTCTCTCTCTCTCTCTCAGTATTGCTGTTTTGACAATTTGGCTTCCATCACAAAGTTGGCTAATTGCTGCAACCAAGTTTGAATTTAATTAAATAAAATTGGGTTCGTGTCTAACGAGCGTTTCAATTTAAAAAGTTCTAAAACAAGACATTAGGATTTTTTCAACTTCAAAATTTTTCCTGGAATTGAAATATAATAAATTACATTTTAAGTTCATGCTTGATTTACTGATTTTAATTTATCATCAATTATGAGTCAGACAAAATGACAATAATTCGGGTTACTCATCAAAAGGTGCGTTGACCAAAATTCCAATGTTTAAGGTTTGTTAGATAAAACTCATAAAATGTGTTAAAAGCTTTGTTAGTCGAGGCAAAATGTTTCCTTTATCTGCCCTTGATATATATTTGATATTAGATAAGTTCAACATACAACCTTCAATTTAATGTAAAAAATAAATAAATGTAGCATGAGAATATAGTATAATACAATCTTAAATTATGCGAATGCTCATAATGTGTTGATAAGTTGATAAAAATAATCGCATCAATCACTTCACAAATCCTATATTTATATACATATTTATATTTATGTATATGGTTTTCCTTACATTGTTGTTTTTTGCTGTCAAGCGTAAATGTTCTCAAATTAGAGAGCAGGAAAAATTAATTTAAAAACATGGAAATTGGATGGATACAAAAACATGGAACGTGCTGCTTATAAATTTAAACACGTTTAAATTCAAAACATGTCCAAAATCTTTACAAAAATATAAAATGCCGCCCACAACACATGCGAAATTCCAAACTCGCCCATTATTCAGCTTGTATGCACATGTGTGTGTGTGTGTGTGTGTGTGTGTGTGTCTGTGTGTGTGTGTGTGTGTGTGTGAATTTGATGTTCGCAAACAGCAACAATCAACGTAAGAAAATATTCATAAATGTGGCACTGGATATTTTCCATGCCAATAAGGTTAATGCCAACATTTGATGTCAATTACCATAAATATAATAAAAATAAAAAAACAACATGTAAAACGATGGCAACCGAGAAAAATACTCTAACATTTACAAAAAAAAAGAAAGTATAGTATAGTACAGTATATAAAAATGTTAACTTAATCAGATATATTTGGATTATGTTCCAATAGAATAACTGTGCATTAAATTAATCAGGCCGAAAAGGTCTTCGGAAGTGATGCGAATCGCACAGAAAGTGGATTATTTTATTCTGACTTATTTATAGGTGCAAAAATAATGCCCGCAGAGCGGAACAAACAACATGTAAAATTCAAGACACTCTCCGCTAGTGTGTAAAAATAATAAATAATATGCAACATATACAACATGAATTACGGAGGCGTTGAATGTCAAAACTCGAATTAGATATATTTGAGGCTGAGGCCTAGCAGCATTTACGGTTGGTTAAACTTGGCATAAACATTTTTCAAGTTCACTGCCATTTCAAATGCTTCGCAATATTTTGGAAAATTATAAATGTAAAAAATAAAAAAAATCACCAACCCGTCCTGCCATTTTGCTTGCCGCAACTGAGGAAAGCAATTTTGTTGAAGCAGTCAGAAAACGAAGAAAAAAAAAACCATCAAACAAACTTTCTGCCAGGCAAAATCAATATTTATCCAGTGAAGATTTTAAACTTTGTTAGCTTGCAATAAAAAACAGAATGTATCAAAATGGAGTTCAGCAGCGCTCTATATGCAAAATTGATTTAAAACAATTTTTTGTTATTTTCCAGCCAAATGTTTTATTCCTCGACTTTTCTGTTTGCATTTGCATTTGGGGGCAAAATTCAGTAGCTGCCTGGCCTGAGGACCCACTTTAGCAGCGACAACTTCAAAAGGTTTTCCCCGAACACACAAAACACGAAAAAGACAAAAGCCAATTGGACAATTGTGAATAAAAATAAAACAAAGCATAAATAAAATAAAAAAAGTTGTATAAAATATTGCAGTCAAATTTAGTCTGTTGCCTAATACTCTGTTCAAATTGTAATCAGAATTTAAATTTAGCATAGCAATTTAAATTCTAAAATCATATAATTTAGGATCTTAAAAATTCCCAGCTTATATTAATATATATATATATATATTTTATATTTCCTACTAGTTATTGTCCAACATCTTCCTCTTCTTACATTTTAATTAGCTTATAGACAATAAATGACAAAATTATGAAAAAAGATGCTTTGAATTGAAATTATCAATTATTATTAATTAAATCAGTGTATTTCACTTTTTACATGACTGGCATAAAAACTGCATTTTATTCAAAGACATCTAACAGAACAAAATCAGAATTAAAGTCCGTTTGTGCGCGAGGCACAAGCATATTGATTTTCTGCTGACCAATCGTGTGTGTGGCTGCGTGTGTGCGTGTGTTGATTTTGTGGAATATGTTTGGGTTTTTTTTTATGCCTACGGTGCACATGTTTATGAGTCCGATGCGGAGTTGCGCAACGTGGCCAAATAAAATTCCAGTTAACGAAAATAAACGCGTGGAACTATGCAGCGAACCAGTCGCCACAGAGATGGCTGAGGGGGGTAAAGAGAAGGCGATTCGCAAACCAAAATAATAAAAAAAAAATTATGGAATTTACTGACATTTCGGCTCGGTGTCTTTTATACACTACTGAAGAGTTAATAAAGCAAGTGTTAAGTGTTTGTTTAAGTTGCTAGAATTATCTCTGTCTATATGTGAGAATGAATACTGAAAAAAATGATAATAATTAATGCGATTATTTTATAACACAAAATGATAACGACAGTATAAAATAATAGTGAAAACACAAAGGAAAAATATATATTTTTGTATTTAATTTTATCATTTTATGAATATATACAAAATAAGTATACCTAATTAAAACATTATTATTATTTATTTTTCATTTTTGGAATATAAAAAAGTACATTTATTTATTGATATATAGTTTTTATTCTACTTTGACTAGTCTTAAACTTTGTATAAATAAATTGTTAAACTGAAATGTCATTGAAAGACTTGAATAGTTTTTACGTAAAATCTTTTTTATACTTCGTAAAAACTCAAAATTTTAGAGCATTAAAGATTTTGCCAGGTAAAGTTTTTTACTGAACAATTCTGCTCTACTTTTTGTTTAACCATTTGCCACAGATTTACTCACATTTCTTGCCTCTTGCGCAAATCTTTATTTTTGCATTATGTTTGCCACATCTCGTCCCTTCCCCTCACTCAAATCCAATTCAGTAGACACATTGCGTTTATATAGCTTTACTTGCGTGGCAGGTTTCACTTCTGTTGCTTGACAATTTAAAATCGACTTTTTATCACCCAATAACCCAGAAAGTTGCTCTGTTCGTTTTTGTAGCATCGTCAAGCTGAGAGTTCATGCAGCTTGTGAAGGTTTTGGCATCGTTTTGCTGCCACTGTTGCAACATAAATCATCATTTGTCAAGTAAATGTCCGGTTTCGCTTGAGCTTGAGTCCACTGGGACGATAGGGCAATTTGTGGGGCATTATTGTCGAGACCATGAACTGTCAGTCAAGCAATCAGTCGGTCAATCAAGTGTAGAGCAAAAAGTTCATAAATAATAAACATGTGTTTCTCTCACATATTTCAAATAGGAGTTGCATGCATTGTTCGCACAAAATGGAGTTGGAATTGAATCAGAATCTAATCAATATCAAGAATCCTTCGCATTGACTGACAGTTGCCCCTCTTGCATCTGTCATGTATATAGCACGCTCGTCATTCCGAATCCGAATCCCAATCCCAATCCCATTTTCATTTCCATTTCCATTCCCAACGTGGTTCTCGTTGTCGTCATGTCAAACAATCAGAGCTTGGCACGTGTCGCAATTGGTTGGTTGGAAATCAATCAGCATTTCATGCGATGAACTTGTCAGGGCAACAAGTTGAACGACTGTCACAGCTGTTGTCTCATTGATTCATTCATTCACTCATTCATTTATATCCTGACAATTTTTAACCACCAAACTGACAGCGCGTCCTTCGCCCACCGCCAATTCTTTGACAGCTAATTATTTGTGCCGTCGCGCAGCGTAAAAATAGATATTTTTTTACATTTTTAAAAGATTTTGAAAGTTGCACTTGACGTCCTGGCACCTGGGAAAAGGCCAAGTGGGAATCGAACAACGAACTAAAGATAAAAAACAGAATGAAAGGAAAGTAACAAAAATAGATACTTTGCTAAAAGAAAATGCAAAAGCTTTATTTGAAGCCTAAACTGAAATTCTGATTTAAAATAAGAAAGTAGTTTCGCATTTTGAATAAAAATGTGTATTCTACATTGGTAACCTAATCATCTTACATGATCCTAATTTTAAATAATATAACGAGTCCGTGCTAAGCAGATATAAATATTATTTGCTTGCGACATTAAATATTAATTATGATCTGACATTTTGCAGTCATTGCAATTTTACATATTGATACCAATTCAATTATATATACGAACAAACATATAATATTTTTCATTTAAATAATTTATTTTATTTTTATTATTTATTACATTTAATTGATTATTTATATATAATAAAAAAACCCAGTCGTTGATAAATATATATATTTAGGTGTCACTTAAAGCTGGAATCATGATAAAGAAGCTAGTTGATCTTAATTTTATATAATATTAACGAGTCTGTGTAAAGCAGATATAAACATTATTTAACACAATAAATATATTCATGCGATATTTAATATTAGATATGTCCTGATATTTTGCAATCCTTGCAATTTTACATATTAATACCTCCAATTAAATACACAGATAAATATATAATTTTTTTGTTAATTTACAAAATTTATTTTATTTTTATTATACATTACATTTTATTGATTATTTATATATAATAAAAAGGCTCCACTCGATGATATATATATATATTGTCATTTAAAGCTAATGTCACTCGACTTGAGCTGATTTTGATTCTCATATTGATTGGGCTCGTCAGCATTGGCAGCCGGAAGGAAACCGACTTCAATTTGCTTGCCTTTCCGTCTGTCTTTCTGTCTGTCTGTCTGTCTGACTGGTTGACGCATGCAATTGAAAATGTACTTGACACACGCACAGCGAATATTTTATTTTTAAAATTTTTTACTGACGATGTCGACGCCATCCAATTTGGACAACAATTGCTCGACTTGACTTGAGTCGGATTTACCTTTTCCACTTCCATTTTCATTTTCCTTAAGCCAGAAGCAGCTGCAGTTGCCCCTTTTTTTTTGGATTTTTGTGATCATATATAGAGGAGCATAGTCATAAAAAGGTTTGGCCTGCCCTTTGAGCATGTCGTGGCAGTCGAAATGGGTAATCACTATTTTACATGATGCGGATTTCTTATTGTGATTTGGCTTTGAAATTTACATAATGTCTTACACTGTCTTGATGCTGCCACGTCGTTTTGTCAAAAAACACACACATGACACAACAAAACACACAGAGAAATCAGAGAGCTGTCTGTGGAACTACTACAGGAAATGCGGACTACTCCCCGTTCACAATTCACAATTCACCATTCACAATTTGCTTAAAGTGGATGCTCGGGGGTTGCTTCCAGACACAAACAAAACTAATTTATGCATAAGGCAGTGAGACAAACAGTAAAATAGACAGTGAGGCAGAGTGCAAACACACAACACACACAACACACACACACACTCACACACACTCACACACCTTGAATTGGCTGAGGCTAAGATGTTGGACCCTCTTTCTGGTATTTGCATTTAAAAGAGCTGTCTTCGCAACGGTCTTAACACCTCCTACAGTCTTAGCTCTCAGCTCAGTTCCCACCTTCTCCGTCCCTTGCACTCGGGACAATTAGCTGGCTGTTTACATGAATCCACAAGATGCTGGAGCCTGCGCTTGCGTAATTAGCAACGCTGCTCAACCCAAGACTTGTGGTGGGGGGGATAAGGAGGAGAGGAGACAGGTTGAGAGGCAGAGCTCTGGCATGAAGAATTGTTGTAGGCAATTGTTTGTCTGTTTGCTGGCACCTTGACAGCAACTAAGTCAACAATAAAAAGACGACGGCATCAAATCAGCTGGGCGTCTATCTGGCAAAAGCAACAACAACAACAACAACAACAGCAACAGCTGAAGATTCAGATACGCAGATGCAGCCACAGATGCAACCACTTTATTTACCCTATAGACATCCAGACAAAAACAGTCGTAAGGTCTTGTATTATTATAAATATTATTCTATTATATATTTTATACTAAATTCAAAAAAACTTCACTTTGAACTTTTATTTAACTTTATGATTTTTATCTGAAAGTAAAAGAACATTTTATAATCATTAATAATCTTTAATATTTCGAAAAAAAAAAAACGTTAGTAATTGTAAAAAATTGGATTAAGAAATTATTTCTAAAAACACTAAACAGAACATTTCATTTTTACTGAATAAAGTGTAATTGATAATACTTATCAAGAAAAATAATAATATAAGCTCCAGGTTTAATAAAGATAAGATATTTATTTACTTAATGGGAACTAAAAACAACATGTTATAAAATGAAATGAGAGAATACTTAAAATAATATTATTTATATGAAATCAATATATATAAAAAAAAAAAACTTAAATGGTTTAACATTTATTGCAAGAACGAGAAAAATTTGTTTTAGACCAAAAATTTGATAATTGGGGGCTTATTAATAAGAACAATTAAACGTAAGAGAGAAATAGAGAAATAAGAAGGAAAAGAAAATGTTGGCAAATATGTAAACCTGTAATCTGAGATAAGTAATTTCGGATAGATTATTTATATAGTAATCCAAAACAGAGAGACTAGTTTGACCGTCTGGCATGGCTATATCGAATCGACTATTTTACCTCATCACCAATACAAATACTTTTTGTTCTATTAAAATTGTTATCCTAATTTTAACATATATATGGAGGGAGTATCTCCTGGTCGAGCACTCTCAATCGTAGTATTTTATTTTTAAGAAATTTCCGAGGTTAGGTCTTATGCACGGCTGGGTTTGGTCCCCACTTATTATGGACTTGCATATAAACTCAAGCAGCTCTTATGTTACATTTAGATTTGCATTTTTATTTAGCGCATAAGTGCAGACTAGTTTTAGTTCGCCTCCGGCACTTCTACTACTTTTTATGGATGATACTTAAAGAATGCATTCTTTTTGTTTAACTCTTGCATTCATTATGGAAATGGAAAAAAACGTGGCTTTCTTGAGCTTGACTGACTTGTTATTTCTTTTGTTAGTCAGCGTGGAATTCACATGGACTCGACGCTGTGGCATCTTGGAAGTAGGGCGAGGGTGACAGCTCAAGGTCAGCTTAAAGAGTGTTTGCATTTTTTTGCAGTGCCAATGACCAACGAGCTGAGTTTTCTTTGGAAATGGTCAACACCTTTTCAAAGTCATTTATAATTGAACATTTCGCGCCTGTTGCTCTCCGTCGATGAGGCAGCCAAAGGACAGTCAAGCACAATAAAAATTACACAATATTAAATTTAAAAGTGAAGAATAGATAATCACAACCATAATAATATTATCTGTTAGAGTAAGATATTATTTAAATGAACAAAAGTTATGAGCATCTGAAGTATCTTTGAGATTTCAACATTTTTCACTCTGGCTTCAAATGATTAGCGAAGCTGTCTGCAGTCAAGCGGATTGAAAGAGCAATATGCTCTGAGGTCGCTCTGTGTTGAACTGAAACCAGGTCCCCCATTGATAACATTGCTAGCGAGAGAGAATTTGAGTGAGTTTCTCTTTAGTCTACTCTTAGATAACACACTAGCTCTCAATGAGAAATGTGATTGATAAATTTGCTGACTCATGCTGACTTTTGTATAACATAAATGCTACGTACAAACAATTACGAACGCTGTAGTTGACAGAGCTCGACTACGATATACCCTAAACCCTGCAGCTGAAGCTGATAAGTATATAATACCTTAAGTGTCAAACATAACTTTACAAAGTTCTGCGCACCCAAATGTTACCAAACTAATCTAAGATAACCTGTATTAAAATCTCTATAATTTTAAATTTTTTGAGATCCGCATATTTATACAGACGGACAAATTTATATCGACTTGGCTTTTGATACTGATCAAGAACATATATACTTTGGGAGATCTAAGATGCTTCCTTATTGGTCTTACTTACATTTATTCAAAACCATTATACCCCTCGTAACCATTTATAAATGGGTTCAGCGAATTATTAAAAACAAACTCAGCCAAAACAGGTTGTGTCGCTCAAAACTGGTCAGTGTTTGTCGAGCAGTCGCCAGAAACTAATCGCAAAATGTTTTTCCTTGTGTATTTGGTGTTCGCTGTATCAGCTTTGGTGGGGTATTTTCTGTTTTACAACAGAAGTTATTGGAAAAATCGCGGAATCCCCCAAGAGCCACCACATCTAATACTAGGAAACATGATGGGATTTAGAAAAAATCGTGTACTACACAATATTTTGGAGGAGTACTACAACAAATTTCGAAAGACAAATCATCCGTTTGTGGGCTTCAATTTCCTGCAAAGCCCTGACGCCTTTATAATGGATATCAAACTGGCCAAGAATATTTTAATTAAGGATTTCACAAATTTCGCCGATCGCGGTCAGTTCCACAATCAACGCGATGATCCTCTTACTGGACATCTCTTCAATTTGGATGGCAAACGTTGGAAAGATCTGCGCCAAAAACTATCGCCCACCTTCACATCTGGCAAAATGAAGTTCATGTTCCCAACTATTATCAAAGTGTCTGAGGAATTCGTGCGTGTCATGCTTGAAGAAGTTCCCGCTAAGTCCGGCGGGTCCATCATCGAAATCAAGGATCTTATGGCTCGTTATACCACTGACGTAATCGGAACATGCGCTTTTGGAATTGAATGCAATACTCTTCGTACTCCCGAATCTGACTTCCGTAAAATGGGAAACAAGGCCTTCACCGAAACACGACATGGAATTTTCTTAACCGCCCTCATATTAAGCTTTCCTAAACTGGCACGAACGCTGCGAATGCGCATGATTCCTGATGATGTTCATGAATTCTTCATGGGATTAGTTAAGGAAACTCTCGCATACAGAGAGAAGGAAAATATCAAACGCAATGATTTTATGGAAATGCTTATAGAACTGAAGGAACAAGGTAGTTTAACGCTGGAAAATGGAGAAGTGGTTAAAGGATTGGACGTTGGTGAACTGGCAGCTCAAGTTTTTGTGTTCTATTTGGCTGGTTTCGAGACCTCCTCTTCAACTATGAGCTACTGCTTATATGAGCTAGCCCAGCACACAGATATTCAGGAGAAGTTGAGGGAAGATGTTAAATGTGTTCTGCAGCAACACGATGGAAAACTGACCTACGAAAGTATAAAGGCAATGAGATATTTGGATCAGGTTATATCGGGTGAGTGCGAGTAATAAATCTGGAGTGTGGCGAATTCATAACTCATTTTCACTGTCTGCCTCAACAGAAACTCTTCGCCTTTATACGCTTGTTCCGTTCTTGATGCGAAAGGCTCTTAATGATTATGTTGTTCCTGGTAATCCCAAATATGTTATAGAGAAGGGTACTCAGGTTATGCTGCCAGCAGCTGCGTATCATCGAGATGAAGACTTTTATCCCGATCCGGAGAAATTCGATCCCGACCGATTCTCAGCTGATAAAGTTGCAGCTCGAGACTCTGTTGAATGGTTGCCCTTCGGCGATGGTCCCAGAAATTGTGTGGGCATGCGTTTTGGCCAAATGCAAACACGAGTTGGCCTGGCCCAGTTGATTCAGAATTTTAAGTTCACAGTGTGTGAGAAGACAGATATACCTCTTATATTTGATCCCAAATCGTTTGTGTTGGGAACAATTGGCGGTATTTATGTGCGAGCAGAGCGAGTTTAAAATTACGACGGAAAAATATTGTTGCTTTTTTATTTTTACAGTGTGATTTTATTAATTATTTCTTCAATAACCCTGGTGGCTGTCCAGTTATAATATGTACTTATATGCTATGTGTTTACATAAGCTTATACTACAAGATGAATAAATATGCTATTTGTTGGCAATATAAATCAACCTGTATTGAACTTTTAATTATATAATAATTTCTTTATATTATTATATGTGTTGATAAAGTTAAGTTAACATAAAATTAGGTATTTGTCAATCAAATTATCTATTTTCTGATCGAAAAAATATTTGTCAAGCTGCAAAATGTCAAAACCCTTTAACATTAATGCATTGAATGCTTTTCTACGTAACAGAACATTTAAATATTTAAAACTTAACTATATTTGTATTAAACATTTTTGCTATCTCCCTTTTATTTCCTGTACCCATTTAAAATTAAATAAAGGATATAAGATTATGTCATCGGTCAAACCAATTTAATTTGATCTATAGCTGCGTAAAGAAAAATATAAATTTATTTTCATTGCAAAATAAATGTTGGAATACAGTTTTAAAGACCGCTTATAACTGACGAGTAAAACTGTTTTACGGAGGGCAGCGATTTCAACTTGAATACTTTGAAATATTACTTTTATTTATTTATTGTTTTCACTTCTTATTTGTTTAATGTTTCTTTAATATTAAAATATAACTGCACCAGCATAAATTATCCATTTGTAATTACAGTGGTATAAGACTGTATTACAAAATTTAACATAACATATTATATCGATAGCAACGCCTCTGCCGCTGTGGCGGTGAGTGTGCGTGATCGCTATTTGCTTTGGTAACGGCTTCCCTGCAGCTTCTGATGTTTGCTTTTCGTGCTAGTCCCGTTACTCTTTTTGTATGTTTTGCCTTCTCACTTATCGCTTACGCTTACGAGCGGCGTCTGCACTCGATGCAGTAATGACACTGACGTAATTTTTTTTCGAGCTAAACTGCCTTACCTAAAACTTAAATTAATATTATGATAACTTTATTTTGAGAAATATCACATATTTACTTCCACAACGTTATGATGCTTATATTCGAAGGTTTGGAGCAATCATTCTAAAAGTATAAGCAAATCGAAACGATCGAGATAGCGACAGTGATCGGACTGAATCATTGGCTGAGAGAAAGAGCGCCCTTTGTGAAGAGAGAGCGATGTTAACTGACGGCTGCAGTTTGAGAGCACTTAACATAGGCTGCAAATGTAATTAGATTTCAATCAACTAACATAACTCTATTTATATTATGCCATGTAGCTCGCCAAATTGAAATATGTCATGTCAGTTTGTAATTTATTCAGACATCCTCTAAGTGATAGAGTTTTGGAAATCTTTGATTGGTCTTTGCTTGCCTAAATTCTCAATTCCCGAATCGTGACTCTTGAACGAATACTGAATATTCTCGTCAAATATGAATAAAAAACAACCAATGAAACTTGAAAACATTGGAAGGGAGTGAATGAAAATTAGGGAAAAAAGTATAAGGACATCAAGGAATGAACGAACAAAGAAGGTAGACATATCGCCGGAGTGGTCTATGTGTTATTCTACATAAAATTATTAATTATTATAAACATAAAATTGAGAGCACAATTACAAAAATATCATTCTTAATTAAATGTTCATTTGGATAATTAAGTTGCTTCACATTTGTTTTTGGACATTTTAGTTCGTATTTTTCATTTGTTTCACTTAATGCAAAGCACATATTTGCTTGCTCTTCGACCTCGAATAGAAGAGGTCGAAGGTGGAGCTAAGAAGCAGCAGCTCCGCTTTAGCCGGGATAAAAACAGTGACGACCACAGACACCACTGTTAATTTTGTCTCGATACATAGCCCGATAGCGGTATCGGCTAAACTTAGGGCGAGTTTTCAAAAATGTTATTTTAACGATCGTCAATTTCCTTTACAGGATTGTATTTCTGTACTCTTTTCTGTTAATAACATTTGTTTGTGGGATTGCAATGCTGGCTATAATTATGTATACTGTGGAATACTGAACCCTCAATCGGCTATTGGTCGGTTACAATAATAAGGTCTTATCAGTGTATAAGAGCACCAAATCATTGGGCTCTTCATTCTGGTTCTGCGACTTAACTTTTACAATTTGGTATTCCAATACATAAATAAGCAGATCAATTAAATTTATTTGCATCGTGCATACGCAATAAAGGCGTTAAAAGCAGATCGCAGGGTGATGATTATAATATATTTGTTAGACGCTGTATCAGCATTGGTGGTATATTTATTGCACTACAATATAAATTACAGGAGGTATCCCGGAACACCCCAAGATCCACCACATCTATTTCTTCGAAACATGGTCGGAAATGGAAAAGATCGGTCAGCTCGCGAAACTTTGGAGAACTACTACAACAAATTTCGAGAGATAAATATGTTGATAACATACGTTATATTTGCTGATAACAGGTTTCAAAGAAATGCTTATCTTTAGCACTAGGGCATAATGAAGTTCTATGAAAATATAACAAAAATAATTTTAAATATAAGTTTTTGTATACTATATGCACAGGTATGTGATTTTAGATTTAGGATTGCACGGCTAGAAGTACTCAATATGTATTAATAAATAGATAAAAAAAATCACAGCTAATAGATCGAACTATTTTTAACCCAACAGAACAATTACGTAATATACTGATTTTATTAAAGAACTTAAGGAATAACAACGACCTGTTTTAAAAAGAATTAATATATTATATAACGGGTAGTTAGTCAAGCCCTCTCCAATGGAGAGCTCTAGCTTGTTTTCGACTCTCTATACCGGATTTTGGTCTCACTTTTTTATGTTTTCAGCAGAAAGTAAAACTTTTAGATTAGCTTAGTCTGTTTTTAAAGTTCATGGAAATAGAGTTAAAAATTAAATTATTTTTCAACATTTAAAATAAATGTTACCCTCCAAAAACGCGATTCTACTGCACTCACTTTTTGCTGATTCACTCTGATATTAGTGATTTCAATTTTGCAATGTATAGAAACATTTAATAATTTCCGAAACACAGTGATGTTTTATTAGTACAATTTGACAATGTATGGAAGAGCGGAGAGATTAAATACGTGCTGTTTGCCTCGATTGTGCTCAGTGTTTGCCAAGAATTCGTTGAAAGCAGACCGCAAAATGTTGTTTTTAATATATTTGTTCGTCGCTGTATTAGCGTTGGTGGCTTATTTTTTTCGATACAATTTGAATTATTGGAAAAATCGTGGAATACCCCAAGATCCGCCACATCCATTGTTTGGAAATCTTGTCGGATTTAGAAAAAATCGTGTCGTACATAATATTTTGTTTGAGTACTACAACAAATTTCGAAAGACAAATCATCCGTTTGTGGGCTTCCATTTCTTGCAAAAGCGCGCCGCCTTTGTAATGGATATCAAACTGGCTAAGAATGTTTTAATAAGAGACTTCAACAATTTCGCCGATCGCGGTCAGTTCCACAATCAACGCGATGATCCTCTTACTGGACATCTCTTCAATTTGGATGGCAAACGTTGGAAAGATCTGCGCCAAAAACTATCGCCCACCTTCACATCTGGCAAAATGAAGTTCATGTTCCCAACTGTCATCAAAGTATCCGAAGAGTTCGTGCGTGTCATGCTTGAAGAAGTTCCCGATAAGTCCGGTGGATCCATCATCGAAATCAAGGATCTTATGGCTCGTTATACCACTGACGTAATCGGAACATGCGCTTTTGGAATTGAATGCAATACTCTTCGCACTCCCGAAACTGACTTCCGTAAAATGGCCAGTAAAGCACTCGTTGAATTGCGCCATGGACCTTTGTTAACGTTTTTCCAATTTAGTTTTCCTAATCTTTCACAAAAGCTGCGAATGCGCATGCTTCCTGATGATGTTCATGAATTCTTCATGGGATTAGTTAAGGAAACTCTCGCATACCGAGAGAAGGAAAATATCAAACGCAATGATTTTATGGAAATGCTTATAGAACTGAAGGAACAAGGTAGTTTAACGCTGGAAAATGGAGAAGTGGTTAAAGGATTGGACGTTGGTGAACTGGCAGCTCAAGTTTTTGTGTTCTATTTGGCTGGTTTCGAGACCTCCTCTTCAACTATGAGCTACTGCTTATATGAGCTAGCCCAGCACACAGATATTCAGGAGAAGTTGAGGGAAGATGTTAAATGTGTTCTGCAGCAACACGATGGAAAACTGACCTACGAAAGTATAAAGGCAATGAGATATTTGGATCAGGTTATATCGGGTGAGTGCGAGTAATAAATCTGAAGTGTGTCGAATTTATAGGTCATTTTTATTTTCTGCCTCAACAGAAACTCTTCGCCTGTATACAATTGTGCCTTTCTTGGAGCGAAGGGCTCTTAAAGATTATGTGGTTCCCGGTAATCCCAAATATGTTATAGAGAAGGGTACTCAGGTTATATTGCCAGCAGCTGCCTATCATCGAGATGAAGACTTTTATCCCGATCCGGAGAAATTTGATCCCGACCGATTCTCAGCTGATAAAGTTGCAGCTCGAGACTCTGTTGAATGGTTGCCCTTCGGCGATGGTCCCAGAAATTGTGTGGGCATGCGTTTTGGCCAAATGCAAACACGAGTTGGCCTGGCCCAGTTGATTCAGAATTTTAAGTTCACAGTGTGTGAGAAGACCGATATACCTCTTACATATGATCCCAAATCGTTTGTGTTGGGAACAATTGGCGGTATTTATGTGCGAGCAGAGCGAGTTTAAAATTACGACGGAAAAATATTGTTGCTTTTTTATTTTTACAGTGTGATTTTATTAATTATTTCTTCAATAACCCTGGTGGCTGTCCAGTTGTAATATGTACTTATATGCTATGTGTTTACATAAGCTTATACTACAAGATGAATAAATATGCAATTTGTTGGCAATATAAATCAACCTGTATTGAACTTTTAATTATATAATAATTTCTTTATATTATTATATGTGTTGATAAAGTTAAGTTAACATAAAAATAGACATTTTAATATTTAAAACATATCTATATTTTTATTTAAAATTTTAACTATCTCCCTTTTAATCCCTATACCCATTTTTAATTAAATAAAGGGTATAAGAGTATGTACCGAGCAAACCAATTTAATTTGATCTATAACTGCACTATTATATAATATAAATTTATTTTCATTGCGAAATAGTTTTCATGACCGTGGCTTACAACTGACGCGTAAAACTGTTTTCCGGAGGGCAGCGATTTTAACTTGAATACTTTGAAATATTACTTTTATTTATTTATTATTTTCACTTCTTATTTGTTTAATGTTTCTTTAATATAACTGCACTAGCATGAATTCTCCATTTGTAATAACAGTGGTATAAGACTGTATTACAAAATTTAACATAACATATTATATCGATAGCAACGCCTCTGCCGCTATGGCAGTGTATGTACGTGATCGCTATTTGCTTTGGTAACGGCCTCCCTGTAGCTTCTGATTTTTACTTTCCTTCTCGTGCTAGTCCCGTTACTCTTTTTGTATGTTTTGCCTAATCTTTCTCACAGTATGAGCAAATCGAAACGATTAAGGCAGCGACAGTGACCCGACTGAATGATTGGCTGTAGCATCAGGCATATCATCACGCGCTTCTTTTTGAGAGAAGGAGAGCGCTGTTAACTGACGGCTGCAGTTTGAGTGCACTTAACATAGTGTGCAAATGTAATGAGATTTCAATCAACTAACATAACTATATTTATATTTTGTATTTTTAAGTTGCTTAACAATTGTTTTTGAATATTTTAATTAGTTTTTTTCACTTGTTTCACTTAAAGTAAAGCAAATGTCTGCTTGCTGCTCGACCTCGAATGGAAGAGGAGAAAGCTAGAGCTAAAAAGCTGCAGCTCCGCTTCAGCCAGGATATTAGCAGTGACTGCCACAGACCCACACTGTTGATTTCGTCTCGATAAATAGCCCGATTGCGGTATCGGCCAAATCGGGCGCGCTTTCACAAATGTTATTTTAACGATCATCAATTTCTTTTACAGGATTGTATTTCTGTACAGACTCTTTTCTGTTAACAACATTTGTTTGTGGGATTGCAATGCTGGCTATAATTATGTATATTGTGGAATACTGAACCCTCAATCGGCTATTGGTCGGTTACAATAATAAGGTCTTATCAGTATATAAGAGCGCCAAATCTTTGAACTCTTCATTCTGGTTTTGCGACTTATCTTTTATATATAAAGATAAATAACAGGTATCTTTGACAAAAGTTGAGTCAAAAATTCGTTATTCCAATACATAAATAAGCAGATAAATTTTAATTGCTTGCCTCGTGCATAATCAAAGAAGTCGTTAAAAACAGATCGCAGGGTGATGATTATAATATATTTGTTAGACGCTGTATCAGCATTGGTGGTATATTTATTGCACTACAATATAAATTACAGGTGGTATCCCAGAACACCCCAAGATCCACCACATCTATTTCTTGGAAACATGGTCGGAAATGGAAAAGATCGGTCAGTTCACGAAATTGTGTAGAACTACTACAACAAATTTCAAAAGACAAATATTTTGATAAAGAACATGGTTTTACAAAGAAATTCCTGATTTTATTAAAGAACTAAAGGAATAACAACGACCTGTTTTAAAACGAATTAATATATTTTATAACGGGTAGTTAGTCAAACCCTCTCCAATGGAGAGCTCTAGCTTGTTTTCGACTCTGCATATCAGACTTTGGTTTCACGTTTTTATGTTTTCAGCAGAGGATAAAACTTTTAGATTAACTTAGAATATTTTAAAGTTTATGGAAATAGAGTTTAAATATTAAATTTTATTAGTACGATTCCTCAGTGTTTGCTAAGAATTCGTTGAAAGCAGACCGCAAAATGTTGTTTTTAATATATTTGTTCGTCGCTGTATTAGCGTTGGTGGCTTATTTTTTTCGATACAATTTGAATTACTGGAAAAATCGTGGAATACCCCAAGATCCGCCACATCCATTGTATGGAAATCTTGTCGAATTTAGAAAAAATCGTATCTTACATAATATTTTTTTGGAGTACTACAACAAATTTCGAAAGACAAATCATCCGTTTGTGGGCTTCCATTTCTTGCAAAAGCGCGCCGCCTTTGTAATGGATATCAAACTGGCTAAGAATGTTTTAATAAGAGACTTCAACAATTTCGCCGATCGCGGTCAGTTCCACAATCAACGCGATGATCCTCTTACTGGACACCTCTTCAATTTGGATGGCAAACAATGGAAAGATCTGCGCCAAAAACTATCGCCCACCTTCACATCTGGCAAAATGAAGTTCATGTTCCCAACTATTATCAAAGTGTCTGAGGAATTCGTGCGTGTCATGCTTGAAGAAGTTCCCGCTAAGTCCGGCGGGTCCATCATCGAAATCAAGGATCTTATGGCTCGTTATACCACTGACGTAATCGGAACATGCGCTTTTGGAGTAAAGCACTCGTTGAATTGCGCCATGGACCTTTGTTAACGTTTTTCCAATTTAGTTTTCCTAATCTTTCACAAAAGCTGCGAATGCGCATGCTTCCTGATGATGTTCATGAATTCTTCATGGGATTAGTTAAGGAAACTCTCGCATACCGAGAGAAGGAAAATATCAAACGCAATGATTTTATGGAAATGCTTATAGAACTGAAGGAACAAGGTAGTTTAACGCTGGAAAATGGAGAAGTGGTTAAAGGATTGGACGTTGGTGAACTGGCAGCTCAAGTGTATGTATTTTTTTTGGCTGGCTTCGCACCATCCTCTTCAACTATGAGCTTCTGCTTATATGAGCTGGCCCAGCACACAGATATTCAGGAGAAGTTGAGGGAAGATGTTAAATGTGTTCTGCAGCAACACGATGGAAAACTGACCTACGAAAGTATAAAGGCAATGAGATATTTGGATCAGGTTATCTCGGGTGAGTGCGAGTACTAAATCTGAAGTTTGTCGAATTTATAGGTCATTTTTATTTTCTGCCTCAACAGAAACTCTTCGCCTTTATACGCTTGTTCCGTTCTTGATGCGAAAGGCTCTTAATGATTATGTTGTTCCTGGTAATCCCAAATATGTTATAGAGAAGGGTACTCAGGTTATGCTGCCAGCAGCTGCGTATCATCGAGATGAAGACTTTTATCCCGATCCGGAGAAATTCGATCCCGACCGATTCTCAGCTGATAAAGTTGCAGCTCGAGACTCTGTTGAATGGTTGCCCTTCGGCGAAGGTCCCAGAAGTTGTATCGGCATGCGTTTTGGCCAAATGCAAGCACGAATTGGCCTGGCCCAGGTGATTCAGAATTTTAAGTTCACAGTGTGTGAGAAGACCGATATACCTCTTACATATGCTCCCAAATCGTTTGTGTTGGGAACAATTGGCGGAATTTATTTGCGTGTAGAACGAGTTTAGTTGAAAAATATGTAAATACAGCAATTTTGTCATATGTCGAAATTAAAGTCGCTGTTGTCATATTAAAACAAACATTTAATTACATATCATTAAAGAGATTAGTAAACATTTTCTGACAGTGTATGATTATTTGTGTGTATGTTATATGCAAATATATACAATTAAAGCTAATGACGCTAAGATATCCGCTTTTTCACATATATTTATATTTGTATTTGACATATTATCTTTACAAGAACGAAATTTATAAATTAATTTTTTGGCCATCAAATTATTTTCTTCTTTAACGGTTTGATAAGAAAATATTTCTTACTTGCTTATCTCTTTGCTACTTTATTAATAAAACAGTTAAGAAACACTTGTTAGATAACAGTTAATTTCGCGTGCTTATAAAATAAATGTGCTATATGACAAAAAATTATGAAATTGATAATAGTGTTATAATTATTAATTATTAACAATTGTACTTAGCAAGCAGAGATTAAAGTGTTATGGGCTTAACAAATGAGTTAAGCAAAACTTTATATCTTTATTGTTGTTGGTTATAGTATGGCAAAATCAATAGACTCAGTATAACTATATTTTTTATTAAATTAAATTCAAAGATGTGGAACATATATACGCTACATATGTCCCACATATATACGCTACATATGTCCCACATCTCTGGAACTTAAACAAGGACAACTCGAAATAGTTTTCAACTCTTTTGCTTTGCGTACTTAATCTGAATCAAGCTCGTTTCTCTTCAGTAACTTTAGTTTTCCACTCATTTTATTTTCACTGAGCTTTCATTTTTTTTGCCAAAAAGTAAATATTCTCTTCAGTCCATCTGTGCAGCATTTTACGCTTTAGATATTTGTGTTGTTTGCACTCGAATTGGCACCGGTTGAATAAATGGAAGGATGCAAAGTATTTATTGGTGCTTCTGTTCAACTCAAAAATGATGCAGTAAGAAAAGTTTTGGCCCTTTAAATTCCAG
Source organism: Drosophila dives (assembly GCA_035042365.1). NCBI lineage: Eukaryota > Metazoa > Arthropoda > Insecta > Diptera > Drosophilidae > Drosophila > Drosophila dives. The sequence continues at coordinate 3,167,740 of JAWNLJ010000129.1, read as the reverse complement.
GCTTACCGAAGTGTAAGGATTATTTAAAGATATGTTTAAAATCACTTTTGCTATTGTGTAGCAAAACTTCTCTGCCTGCATACTCCATTGATTCTGAGCATGAATTTTCACAACCATTCTTAAAGTTAGTTCGATGGGAAATTTGTTTTGGAATGTGGGTTATGTGTGCGTAAACTTAATCAAACCATTTTAAAAAAAAGAACATTTTCTATTCTTTAGCAGAGTTCTTAATTTGCATTTTAACTATCTTAAATCAACGCAACATGCAACTCGTGGGAAATGAGACAGGTGCAGAAGATAAAAATATTATAAACCTTTTTTTTTAATTAAAGACGTGGAAAAATTTAATTTAATGTGTCATTTTCTAACGGTGAACTGCAAATGTCATTAAAAATAATATCATACATTTTGCGGTTTGCGCAAACTTTTTCCATATATGTAAATCTGCAAATGGGTAGAAAATGTGTATACCAAATGCGCAGGGAGACTAAAAATATGTTTACGAAAATATATTTTATTTGTATAAACCAATTACTTGAAAACATTCATATTCCATTCTTATGTACAACAAATTACATATTTAATTTGAATAATAGAATTAATGATATAGAGCATATATATAAGTCAATAACCCTATAGTAAAACTGTTAAAGTATTTAATATGTATACAACTAATTGCCAGTTGCTAGCCATTAATTATTATTATTAAAATTAATATGCCGCAAACAAGAAATTTAAATAAGTAATGATACCACAAGTAAGTATATAATAAAATTGCTCTGAATTTAATAAGCTAAAAGTAGTAAAGGAAGTAAAATTTAAGGTCGTTGATTGCATTTGCTTAACAAAATTAACAATTTCGCGCTGCTTATGCAAATAATTGGCAAGGGTAGCAAGTATCTTACAGATACATGCAACACGTTCATGAAATACTTTTGCCACAGCACGCTGCCTACTCATTGTGAGCAGTCATTGACTCGTTTCGTAAAAACACTGCGAGTTGTGCTCCACCTTCACTTAAACTGGCTATAACTAAAATTAATTACTAGTCTCAAACATTGCTTTTAGTTATTTTTTTCGCTCAACTCATAAGGAACACGTCACTTAGAGAGTAAAAAATTAATCAAACAAAAGCTGGCAGTTGTAAAGGGGGCAGGTTGTTCAACCTTAGCATTGGAATTACCTTTGAATAGAGCTATTCAGCTATTCAGCTATTAAGCTTAGCTGAATGCCAACTAGCGTTGCTTAATTAAAGGAAGACTTCGACTATAAAATTTACTGCTCAGTTGCAGCAAATTACTCGACAGCTGAATGGCACTTTGCAAGTTGATCAAATCTTGAAAATATTGTAGGAAAAAGTAAAAGTGGACAAAGCTAACTATTACAAAATGTTAATTATACAATAATAAAATAATGTAATAAATTAAAGTAAAATACATAAATAACATATAATTTTCAAATGAAAAACAATAATTATTTATTTCTTTATTTGCAAATTCCATCTTAAAATAAATAAATCAAAAAGTTAATTTGTTATTACATATCTGCCACTTTAAAGGGATTAAAAAATTATTATTTAACTAATAAAAAGAGTAAGTTTATTTTTTATGTATTTAACAATTATTAATATAGCTCAATTAACGCATATATATAATAATAATCTTTTAAAAAAAGTTGCAATAATTTAAAATACATTTAATTTATTCATATATATTTAATTTATTATTTGTTTATGCTGCGGACTTTTTTGTGTGAATATTTATAAGTCAAAATAATTATCATTTAAATTATTTACAATCGTTTTTGAATAATTGAATACTTGAATTTATATTTTCTTACTTGAATTATAAATAAACCTGTTATAAGTTTAATAAAGAATATTTTGTATTGTATTAATTTGAATAGAATTATTATAATTTCCTACTTAATATTGGCTTATATCGAACTGTGAATTGTGGGTCGATAACCGAAATGATTTGTTCTAAAATTCATATTTAATGAAGCAGCAAACAAATTGTGCTCGCACAAGGAACTATTCTGTGGATTATTATGGATCAATTAATTTTTCATCGACTAATCACATTTCATATTCAATTTGCCATTAGCAAGAACAATCATGACAATGTCTGTGGGCTTAACAAAAGCTTAGCCACACCCACACTCCTTCAGGCCAGCAGTAATGTTAGTGGTGAGTGCATTGCCACAACCACCGCAATTTCAGTTGCAATTTCAATTGCAATTGTTGCAACAACTGCTGCCAGAGACGGAAGTGTTGCACATGTGCGCATGTAAAATTCTTGAAGCGCAGCAGCATTTGTTCCCTCAGCTGAGGAGGTGGGTTGTGGTGGGTGGTGTGTGTACTCTATTTTAGTAGATTAGTTGCAGTTGCTGCCTGCAAGAGCAGTGAAAGCTGCACACACAATAACTAAGACAACTAAGACAACAAAAACATAAACTGCAACATGCAAGCCAAACCAAACAGAGCTGAAATGTTTGTTGACATCTTTGTTTGCAAAAATTGTTATATATATGTTTTTTTGTCGTCGCTGACCATTTGAGATATGAGATACGCGTATTTTGCATGGCTGATTAAGGCTACTGCGGTTGCTGTTGCTGTTGCTGCTCCAATTTGCGACACGCCACAGCAAGTTGTGGCTGCCAGTGTTGCTGCCACACTTCAGCAACTTCCATCCGCGTTGCACAAAGAGCAACAACACACAAAAGCAAACAATCACACACACACACACACACACACACACACCTGAGGGTTATGTCGCCGTTGTTGCTAATTTAAACTCTGCCGTGTGACGCGGCGGCAATTTCAAACTTCAGTTCAGTTTACGACGCGACGCCGCGCGGTTGCACAACTTGGCGAGCACATCTCGTAGAGCGTTTTAGACTTCGTGCCCAGTTGGTTACTAATTAAAAGTGGTACGCGTTAAAAATAAAATCAAAAACATCCATATTAGTAATAATTAAATATATTAAGAAAAAGTTCAGTTACTTGTCCAAAATAGACTGTTTTCTTGCCTATAGATAAACTGGAATTGTTTTTAGCCACAAAACATTTGCTTGCATTAACACTTGAACAAACAAAAAATAAGAAGTAAAAAAAACAACAAAATATTTATTATGTAGTTGCAGCGTTTTATTATTTTACACGTTTTGCGAATTTCATTCAAAGATATAAAAACACATGTAAAACAAAAACATTTTCAAGCTTGTGTTTTTTAGTTGTCCGGATTTAAAAATTTACAAATAATATGCGAAATATGTCGCAAACCTAAAATAAAAGAAAGAAACACCAAAAAAAAAGAGAGAAAAAAAATATACGAAAATGTTATTTCGCCGCAGTTGTACATATAACGTGGAGCAATCAACGCGACATTTTGCAAAGGTAAAACATTGCATTGCATTTGCGAGTACAAAAAGTACGTGCTTACATTTATGCCAGATGCAGATATAAATATATATATAATCCTATATATATATATATGTATAAGTTACGTGTACATGTGTTTGAATGTTAAATATTTGTCTTGCGCTGTCTTGTGCTTATGGATGCATTCAGATATAAATAAGTATTTTTCATATGTGTGTGGAAAGGGCTGAGCTTTCCAGTGGATTTATATGTGGATTGTCGTTCAGTTTTAAATGTGGTTACCTATTTGTAAAGGATTTCCTGCACTCACATTTTTGTAAGCAGTCTTTGACTATTTATTGGCGAAAATCGTATGAATTTCAGGGACAGACATGTGGCATTAGAGACCCATCGATATATCATCAAATTCATTCAAGATGTAAGCATATTTTTGGCAAATTGTTAAGTGGTATTAGCTTTTTGATGAATATCAATTAAATTTATTCAACATTTAATTGTGTCCCATAGTCATACAAGATTTAAAACTCTTACCCAAAACTATAAGACACATAAATAAAATAAAATGTCATAGAATATTATAAATATATTTGGAAGAATTCATGATAATTCAAAATAAATTTAAAAAAAATTCAATCTTGCTTCTGAAATGCGAAACAACATATAATTCTTTACACAAAGTGATTCCCATTCCTATTTATTCTTCCAACAAGACTTTACAGATATTTAAAGAAGATATTCAATATTCTGCTATGTTTATTGAGCTTGTCAGTCAGTAAACAGAGCCATGTTTTACCCTTAAGCTAATTTCATTATAAAGACAGTGGAAAATGTTGTTAAATATAAAAGGCCTGTGGCAATTGCTGTGCATTTCTTTTGCACCAGATTCCAATTAAAAAGCACAAAGCCCTATTCTTATTTGGACCATAACAAAGATTAGCAAGGAGTGGGTGAACAATAACCTGGCCGGCTCAAACGGCCATTCAATGCAATCCAATCCAACTATCAATGGGATTTGTCCACAAAGCGAAACAAAGAGCTAAATAGGGGTTGTGAAAATTGATTGAAACAAGAATAGGAACCATTATCGAGTACCTGATACCCTGTAGGTCCCACAGAAATAAACAAAATAATTATCTTTTAATTAAATTCTTAATGTAATTTAATATATCTGATATTTGTACATCCTGATTCTGTTATCTTTGCTCTCATAGCCATAATATTATTATTATTACTTCATTCTGATTCATTTTTAAGGGGTATACAAATAAAAATTCAACAAAAACAGAAGCGGAAATGTATAAAACAAATATCAAAGGAAGAAAAACACAAGCCAAATAAAATGTGAAAAAGTGGAAGACAGAAAATATATAAACATTTAGATAAAACAGAAAGCAAAAAAAAATAATGATAAAAAAAATCGATAGAATAATAAACACAGAGCTAAGTGTAGCTGATTATTTAATATATTTCAATAGAATCCTATTTTGAAGATAAACATGTATTTTTTATTGCGATTTCGTTTATATGTTTAACTTAATTGCTTTTCCAGTAGTACTTAAATTTTATAATGTTTACGTTGCGGTTTGCAACATGTGCGAACCCCAAAGATTTTATCTAAATATTAGGAAAAGCAAATTTTTCGCGCACAGCTGCGGCAACTACAATTAGAAAGCAATTAACACATCACTTCCCCAAAGGAGGTCAAAGAGCTAAAAAGCAGGAAATACTTTTGGCTTGTCAAAAACCAAAGTCAACATAAATCAAATCAAGTTAATGAAAATTTGAAATGGGTCGCGAGAAACTAAAGTCAACACTTGACCAAAGGCAGCAAACAAACAACAATTGTAATTACACAGCACAGAAATAATTAAATTATGTTTTATAGCGCATCTTAAAACTTTGATGCTGTTGTGGCACTTACCTCGAAAGCCCACTGTATGTGTAATAACTGTAAAGAAAACTTCAGCACAACACACACACACACAGTCAAGCTGTCGACTAATGTGAGTTTAACAATTTTTGCGGTCGTGTGTAAGTCTTGTTAAGCCAATTACATGCACTGCCTCAGAGCCACGGACCAAAGCCAGACTTAAGCCAACTGAAATGAGGCTGGGCCCTCGAGTGATGCCCAGAAGACAACTTCTGCGAAACGCAAAACAGCAGCAAACAGCGCACAAACCGCAGACGCAAGCTGAAAAACAAATTCAAGAAAATACTCCAATGAGAAGTGCTCAACTGGGTGATACCACTTACAATATATCTGCTGATATTCCAAGTGTTCCATTTCTACACATTATATTCTGTTCTAAATTGTGTCAAGTCTATTAATGAAGACATGTTAAGATTAAACTACTTAATTATTTCATTTTAATTAAAATTTCAATTATTTCAAATATAGCGAAGTTTCGTTTTTATTCGTTTAACCAAATCTATTTAAAAAAAAAAATCAAATTATTTAAATTAAAATGTAAAATGAAAAAATAAAGTTAAGAATTTAATACATAATTTCGATATTTCAAATTTTATCGTCTCTATATTTGTCTATATACTGATAGATCAAGACGACTTGTATGATATATAAATATATTAACTGTTGGCTTAAAACTATATGTACGGCTTTTACGAACATATTTACCTAATTAAAATACATAAATAAATAAATGTTCAATTTGTCAGAAATTTAATCTCATGTTGAAAGCCGAATTTTCTTTGGGTATCAGTATTTGATGTCAAAAACATAAAAGTTCTTCTCATACATACATGCGGAAATTTTTAATCTGCCAAATATACATTTACTGCAAGTTGAACATTTTTTATAAGCCACAAAATGCAGAAATTGCCATGCTCTCAAAAATGAAATGTCATCGCAAAGTTGCGGTTAGTCAGGGAAAGGGTGAAGTTCCGTATGAAATTGGTTTTTTGCTATGTGGGCTGTCACATCATTTCCGGTTTTATAAGTTGACAACTTCCGTTTGGAAAATATTGGCAAACCTTATGTGGAATGAAGCGATTACAGCTTGTAAGCAAATATTTGCTAACTATCTGGCACAAGTCATTCAAACAAATTGTGGCACATTGAGCAATTAGCCCATACAGACAAAGGACCCTCTCTGAAATGTAAACACAACCGGTCAAAGTCAGCTGCCAACTGTGTTGGGGTTGTTTCTGAGCCAACACCTGCCGCAGAAATGTTTTATCTTCATCTGGTACTAAAACTCAGCAGCTTTTAAGCCCGCAGACTCCTCCCTGTCCCACATAAGCATTTTGCACTCCCCGGCTCACCACCTTATTTTTCCACTTTATCTTCTTTGCAGAGCTCCGTCACTTTGTGTAATCTTGGCGTGGGCGCCACATTTGGCGAATCAATACTCCACGACCTGCCACGGGACAGCACCGTCGTGACCAAGACAACCTGCGAGCTGCTTCGCGTCGAACAGCAGGATTTTCGACTCATCTGGGAGGTAAGCACACGGAATGTCCACAAATACATATATATATGTATATACATAGCCATAAGTACTCTTGTAAAAACATATATTAATATTTCACTGCAAGTCGAGTGTCTTCTGGAATGACACTGGCTTAAAGTGACTCAAAAATTAAGTTGGCCAAAATATAATCCATCTGTCTTGCAGGAAAATTGAATTACTACACTCTGAAAATAATCGTTGAATTGTTCAACATGAGAAAGGCTATACTAATTTTCAGAAATATATTTTATTTTATTAATATTTCTATTGTAATTATTTTCTGCGTAACATAAATAAAATACGGAAATTAAATTTCTTTTTCTAAAGTTTAGAAAAATGTGCCTCTAAGTAAAAAATGAAAAACCATGCATTTTTAAAGACATAATATTTAAGCTCAGAAATCTGTTTTCTAAATAATAATGTGAGTTATTATTTTTTTAAAGTTTAATTTTGGTTTCGTAGCTTTTACTTTTTTGACTGTATATTTATCAAAATTTGGTTATTATAAAGTGATAAATTTATAACATGTTAAATTAAAACTCTTGTTTATTTAGTTAGTTGGCTGGCTTATAGAAACAAAGAACTTTGTATTTAGAAACATAACATCTGAAAATTTCTTAATTTTAGATACTTTATTGATATGAGTATATTACACAAAATAACACAAGCAGAAGACATTTTCCTTAATGCTGTAATAATTTGCACACTTTCATTTATTTCAATTTCAATCTTAAATTGGTCTGACTTGGAGTTCGTTTAGCTAGAGTCATTTTATTTATAAAATGGCAGAGGAGTCGCTTTTGGCACTTATCTTAAGCATTTGTCAAGCCCTCATTAAAAGCAGCATACACCCACACATATACACAAACACACACACACACACCGACACACACACACGGCTAGTCGAGCGTTGCTAATGAGCAGCTGTGTGCTGAATATTTCAAGTTCTGGAAAGTTTCTCGTCTTGTCTTCCTGGCGTGGCTGAGCATTTTGTGGTATTTTTATTGTCAAAGTATTTAATTAAAATTTGAATTAACAATTAATGAAGCGACCAGACTAGGCAACGAAACCCACCCAAATGAACCCTCAGGTCTCAACATATGCCAAGCATTCTAAGCTAGCAGCGTTTGTCAAATTGTCGTTGAACTATTGTCAATATTTATTATACCCTTTCTATATGTTGGTCAATTACCAAATTGAAATAAAGTCTTGGGGGATGATCGATGGAATTAGTCGTTAAAGTTATTCAATAAATATCTTAATTAAAAGACGCAACTAATTAACTTGCAGTGCAATTGTGTATTTGCAATCAATGAGAACAAAGTTAATTGAATTCGAATGGTAATATTGAATCTTAATTTTTTGCAACTAGCTTTCCCACTTTAGTCTTGTATAATCACAACCAATTTATTTACATTAAACTCTAAACTGAAAACCACAGAAGTAGGTAATACGGTTTTCAATTTCAATGTCAAATACTACCAAAAGTTGATACCACAAACATTGTTGCGAGTTTACAAAACATTCCATTTTGAGGGCGTGCCTCAGAAGAACTTTATCCTTGGGGACAGCAATGCTCGCACATTGAATGCGAACACGCACAAAAGGTATAAGAAACACACACACACACACACACACAAGATGATGAATGCATATTTACCTTTTGGGTTACAAAAAAAAAGAAAGAAAGCTACTAAAGCAAATAAAGAGGAAAGTTACCTCAAATTGTGGCCACATTGCCTAACCCACAGTTGCTTGGTGGTTGCCGGCTGGGGATGGATAACAAAGTAGATGCAGCACGCAGCGCAAACATATATTACGTATACGCAATGTGCAAAAGCTGAAACTTTTCGCCCCACACACACTCACACACACACACTCACACAGACTGTTAAAGCTTGCGCCATAAAATGTTGCATTTGTGACTGCCACATCTTCTGCTGTAAAAATGCGATTAAATCAGTTTAAATTGAAAGTATATTACGCGAAGAGTTGTTACTGCAAATTTTCACACCCAACTGCGAATTTTGTTGTGTGCTGAGCCAGAGTAAGCGCCTGGCAATTGTTTGATTTGTGCTCAAATATTTATTTTCACTACAGAAATGGCAGACGGCAGTAGGAAAAGTTAAGTTCCGGGATTTAAAGCTTATATACTCTTGCAACCTAATAAGGCAACGAATTTCATTTAACAAAAAAGAAAGAAAAACATTTTTCATCCAAAATTTTGTTTGAATCATAGGCTTTTTAATACCTGGTAGATCCACGCTGCTTATCCAAAAATTAGGAAACGAATTTCGAAATTTTAACTGCTTTTATATGTTCACTTGAAAACTAACTTGTTTTTTAATTATATTATTATCGTCCACATTTTAGATAGTATATAAATGCAAATAATTAAATTTGCACTAATTTTCAACCTTTTCGGAAATCTATAAATTACTTTTAAATATATTTGTATTGCATTTCTACTTATTTACTTTCGTTCGAAATATTTTTTTTAGTAATGAAAAATATATACAAAAATATATAAAAATATATATAAAAATGCATTTAAATTTTTAAAAAATTCTTTTGAGATTTTTTCAAAACTTCTTTGCTAAGTGTGCTTAATCTCCTCCTTTTTTAATTATTTAAGAGCTTGGCAGCATAGATACAGCCTTAAAAAAATGTTGGATGTTATGTTTTCAAACGCGATAAATTTATTAGCAAAGAACTCGTTTTTGTTTTTGTTTAATGTTTAATTTTTGATATTAATATAATTTACAGTATAAATATAAATCCCTTGGAGACGTTTTCTTATAATTTGTTCTTTAAAATATATTTTTATATTTCCATTACGCATTTCATACACATTTACTTGCATTTTGATTCTAAATTTAATGTGCATGAACTGCACACGTAACTGTTGCAAGTAAATACAGTTATTCGCTGCATACTTAAATATATACACACATTTATGTAACTGGAACGCTCTTGTTTAGCTTGTTATATCACTCGCTATGTGCTTCTTGTTCTAAGTTGCAGTTGCACATGCACTCGATGGCAGCTTGTGCTTTGCCAACAAATAAATATATAAATAAATAAAATGCTTGTTCAATGCAACATGCAATGGTGCATGTTGTTCAGCTGGCCCCGAAATGCCGTTGCGCATTTCTATTATTTATGGACTGCGTATTACGTATACCACCTGTTTGCCAGCGTACAATTGGTTTACAAAGCACCAGACAATTCATGCGGACTGTTGGGAATTATGAAATTTATTGGGGCTCATAAAATGTCCCAAATAAGGTGCAAAAATATTTTTGCAATCGATTGTCATTGAAATGTGCCTGGAAATCTGCGAGTTTTGCTTTTGGCTTTTAATTAAGTTACATATGAACAAGAATATCAAAATTTCAAATTTAAAACTGAATTTGCCACAGGCTGTGTCACAACAAACTTCCGTTTCTCATTTCCGCAGCCAGACCCTGTAGGTGAAATGGAAATAATTGCGTTTGACACGCAAATTGCAAGGTATTTAGCTGCCTCTTCAATGTTGCAACCAGCGCAGTTTCAATGTGCTGCAAGGCTACGCTTCAGCCAGAAGGCATGTGAAATGCTTTTAAAAAATCATTAAAATTAATTGCATTTTACTATTAATGGATTAATTTTCGCTTTTTAATTATTTTCAATAATTAATTTTTCTTTTAGCTTTTTATTAAGCGTTAAAAATTAAATCGCAATTTTCTTAATAGGCTTAGAGCAAATTGGTCTTCAATTAAGCAACTTGCACTCTTCCAGGCGATATGGCCAAAACAACAGTCCTAATTAAATTCCAAGCAGGCGCCACAGATCCAGCACTCAACGGGTATAATTGTTATAGCCAAGTATTCTATTGTGTTTCAAGCTAATAGAAATGGAACTTGGCGATCAACCTCGCTCATTCCCCCACTTGAACATAATTATTGGGCTCATCATATCTAATGACAACTATCGCATTCGCTCATTGCTCCCGCTGTGCGTTTTTGATAAGTAAAATGCTTTTAATTAACGTAGACAACGCCGACGGCACCACAAACGCTGTTATCTTTTGTGCCAGTGCCCAGTGTTGCCAAGCTCCAACGAGTAAGAATATATAAATTCACTGTCATACAGGCCACTTACCCTTACCCTTGACCTTGCCCTTTCCTTCCCTTGCCATGTGCTTAACCTTGAGTGTTTATAAAAAAAAATCACCACAAGCCGCAAATAATTCGTCCCACTTAGGAAAAAAATACACTAATACGAAAAAATATATTTATTTTTTTATTTTATATATAATGTGAAACTATTTAAAAAGAAAAAAAAATTTTAATTTAAAGTATAATTATTTTTGGAACTATTTTTTATTGGCACAAAATAAAATTCCTTATAATACCCTTAGTATTGTAAAAATAAATCTATAACAACTATTTTAAATAGAAATTCTTTCCGAAATTTAGAAACAGTACATTTTTTTTTAAAAAAGATAATGTTTGCGTTATTTTTGGATAGGTCAAGTAAGTTCATTCAAATTAAATGATATAATTTTACAGATTATATGAAACTTTTCTAATACAAAATGATTAATAAAATTTAATTTTTATTGTGTGAAAGTGATTAATTTCTTTTGTAAACGCTGAGAGTAATTTTTAGTTAGGAGTACTTGTGCCTCCGTATCAGCTCAATTGTATATATATATATATTTTGAATTATGATTAATTAACATATGAGTGAAGGAAGAATTAGTTAATGATTAAAATTTAAGGATATTTATATGAATATGATTTTATGTGGAAAGATGACATTTGAAATAACAGTCTCTATCTGTTCAGTAATTGATGTTCTAAGCAGGATTATAGTAAAATGTTTTCAAGGTGTTGTAAGAGTTCTGGGTGCATATAATAAAACATCTACGGAGTTACGATTGATTTAAAAAATAATTTCTTGATAATTATTTGAGCTGCCCTCGGCACAAAAAATTATTTCGAATATTAAGCTTCTCTTCTCTCTGTGTGTATTAATAGCAACGCGTTTGTCGAGCACTTCGACAACCCTAAAAGTATCTGATAAGGCAAAACAATAGCAATGGAACGAGCAGTGGCAATGCGAGAATAAGCTTATCAGTCCGCTTGGCGACGTTTGAGAGAAATTACCTTGTGGCGCTTAGCTAAAAAAAAAAAAAATAAAAAACAAACAAAACATAAAAAGTTATGTGCAAGCAAATTCAGAGCGTATAAACTGAAAGTGAAAGTCAATGTGTTCCGTGAGCGTGCAAATGTCAGCTGACGAACTTTTTCGACAGCGGCATCGGGAATATTGCCAATTCAGGCGTCGTTCTGGCCAATTTGTCGCTAGTGATGAGGAGGTGCCGTGCTTGCTGCTGGGCTATACACTGGCCAGTGGCAGCGACCAGCTACTGTTTGCAACAGCAAGAAGAACAACAATGGCAGCTGGCGCCACTTCCGCTTTTGTTAAGGCGGTGCGTCGCGTGCAGCGTTCACAGTCAACGGGTTTCGAAACGGAAAGCAATGTACGCGTCATCAGCGTGTGATCTTGCAGTGAGCAATAGCAGCAACAACAACAAAAATATTTATATTTATTTATATATTTATAAGCATATAAAAATAACAATAGCTAATCCATTATTTATTTGTTGTTTGCAGAAAAACAAGGAGTTGATGAATGACATTATTACAAATTGCAAATTAAAGAATGGTATGTAAAAAAACTATCAGTCAATTTTAATTGTGATCATTATTGTACATTAATTATGAAACCGCAATTAATATTCTATGATAAATAATATAAATTCATTTGTTGTTGACTGACGACCGCAGGCGCGCATTTATAAATACATATTTCCGTTATTCTATTTTCAGGATTTGGTCCAGGCGTACAGCCTGCAGCTGCCACATCGCCCACAAAACGCCCACTGAGTCCGGATCATCCGAATCCAGCTCTGCCCATTACAGAGGTAAGCAATTAGTCCATACATTGTGATTGTGTGGGTTTGTTTGTGTTCATGTATAACTGAAATAAATCACAGCCACAAACACACACACACACACACAAACACACTTGTACACAGCAATTATTAATTAATACAATGTCAGAACCAGAGTTGACATAGAGACTATGTAATTTGTACATCTTCAAAATGGGGTTAATTTCCTTTTGACCAAAAGCTGGACGGTTGACTGATTGAGTCATTTATCAATGTTGCACACATTTTTCAGGAAAATTGATTACAGTTTACAGTTATGAGTTACAGTTAGAGCAGAAAATGACAATTATTATTTTTATTTAATAGTTTTAATGAAGCAAACATAAATTGAATACTGCAAATTTAATTATTTAATTCGCAGCATACACAAATACTTTAATATAACAAATTATTATTCAAAGTTTTTATTAATTTTAAATTGTGTCTCAAAAGCGTATTAAATAAATTCAAATCTCGGATTAGTAATTAAAAAATAATTCAATTGTATATTTTTTTTTTTTAAATTACACCCTTAAATAATGAAAATCTTTCTTTGATCCGTTGCTCATCTTATTACTAAACAAAAATATATTTATATTTTTTTAAATCATGGTCATTTCGTAAATCACAGTTATATTTATTATTTATTTATTTATTTTATTTATTATTGAAACAATAATTCTAAATTGAATAGGTTAAAGATTCCTTATGTATTCTATCATATTCTATATAATAATAATAATAATAATAATAATAACAAAGATTAAATATTTTGTTTTTCGAAAATTAAATAGCCTAATTTTCAAAAAAAAAAAGTTAGACTTGGAAATAATATTGTATACAAACGATTTAAATATCTTCTTTTTATATCTAGTTTGTAAAAACGCTTTTCTAAAAAAAGGCTTTTTAGCTGTAGTTTCGATTTTATTTTGTACTGCGATTTCTTTTCTATGTGCAGTTTATGTAACTAAAAATGGTTGATTTAATCCATAATCCTTGCAATTTATTCTTTCAACCGACAGACGCCGAGTCCTGCTATGAACCGCATGGGCTGGGCGCTACGTACATTATTAGTGGTCAATAACTCAAGCTGTTTGAAGGATCGTAAGGTGAGTTATGGCCTAATGGCCTTATGGCCTAATGGCCTAATGGCCTAATGGCTGGCAACTAACTTTGCGAAAGAGCCAACACATATGATGTATGTAATCAATTGTAACGGCAATTACGGCATTTCTTGGTACTCAGGTTTCGGGAAAGTTAATACGCAAGTGTGCGCCCGGCACGGAACTGGTCGACTGGTTGCTTAACTTGGCCCCCATTGTGCACACCCGGGCCCAGGCGGCTGGCATGTGGCAGGCGTTGCTTGAGGAAGGCGTTCTGACACATGGTGAGTGTGATGAGTGTAGTTCGAAAGGGGTTTTCGAATCGACTCACTCGCCCATTGGCTGTGCAATTAATGCAGCAATTAACGCGTTTAACACATTTTGCAGTTAACAAGGAGCAGCCGTTCAAGGATAAATGCTTTCTGTATCGATTCCGTTTGGACGAGGAAGGCGGAGCATCCGCCGCAGGCTTACCAGCTGCTGAGGATCTCAGTGCAGCTAATGAGCACATTCGTGAGGCATTAAGTGCACTCTTCCAACGTGGTCCAGATGCCACATTGCGCATGATATTGCGCAAACCGTAAGTGAAATATTGATTATATTGCAGTATATTTTGTAATCGATTAATGACAAATGCCAAAAGTATGCAATATCAGAAATGTGCTTTAAATTAAAATGGTTATTTCGCTTGTAACCACAAACCACATAAGCACACACAAACACGCACACACACGCAATGTGTGTATGCAGAGCAAACAGGCATACACAGTGCGTATGATTGATATTTGCTTGGCTTGTCAATTAGTTACTTTGTCGAATAGAGAGACAACAAATGCTGATATTTGCTTATAATCAAATCTCTGCGTTTGCCCCCACACAACACACACAAACAGTTCACATGAGCGCACTCCCGAGGAACTGGAACTAGTATTCGAAGAACTTGTCCACATAGCAGCCCTTTCCCATCTATCGACGAGCATCAAACGTGAACTTTCCTCGATAATTGTATTTGAGGCCCACGCACAGGCTGGAACCATATGTGAGTATTGCTTGAACTATAGTTGAACTAATTAACTGTGCAATTTGAGTTCAAGAACTGCAGAAAAAATATTAGTCAAAATTATGATGTATGTTTAGCTTATTTGCATTAGCCAATATAAAATGCAGAAGCTGTCAATCCGTAAAAAAAAATATTGAATTCGTCCAAGAATCAGAGCTAATTGCTCAGGTGGCAATACAAGAAGCTTCCCTAATAATAATAATATTATTTTTAGCTTATATCTTAATTAATTTTGCCTTTTTTTTTTGTTTTTAAAAATATATATATTTTTTAATAATAACATTAATTTAAATTGATGTTGCAAAGTAAAAAAAATATCTCGTTTTTGATATAGACTATATTGATGTAGCTGTATTAACCTACTACTCATAATATATATATGTTTATATATATGTTTATACTCAGAAAGTGGAGATAATTATAAAAAAGAAAAACAAATTACAGTTTTTACTGTTTATCCTAATATATAAAAACACGAGCTTTATCTACAGAAATTATACATATATGTATATATACATAAACTATACTCTGCAAGGGCTAATTAAAGCAATTTAAGTACATATAATTTGTAAACAAGATTATAGGAAAAAGATCGACATGGCTTAATCGGTTTATCTGTTTTTCATGCGCTCCATTACATAAATTACAACGATGTGAAACCCAGTATTCAATCAAGGCGACGAGGGACGCTCCTGGTATATATTACTCAAAGGATCTGTGGATGTTGTGATACATGGCAAAGGCACCGTTGCCACACTGAAGACTGGCGATGATTTTGGCAAATTGGCTTTGATTAACGACGCACCCAGGTAAGCAGTCGAAATAGTGAACTCTTTGCCCTCCTCAGTCCGGGTGAATCCATTTAAATTTGTTTTCCCCTTTTTACAAAGTGCACAACATTTTAAACTGTCAGTTGGCTTGCATAAAAGTTTTTTTCAAGATAAAAGTTTTTAGACAGTTGGCAAAGTGTAAGCCAGATCATCAACAATTTGATGTAAATCGTTTTCATCTCTTACTCAGTGAGTTGGGCAGCTACTCTTAACTTCACTTTTTGGCCAACTTACAGTATAAAATAAAGTAATATAGTATAAACATTTACAATGGGGGCACCAAGATAACTCTTGCAGCCGGCTAAAAGCATTATACACTTTTTTGGAGCTGCTCAAAGATAAGAAGAGCAGCCACTCAAAAATATTTTGTAGCTAATAATTGAATATTGACACAAAATATTAGCAAAGTAGAGAACATGTGCTTCACATTTGTCTCACATTCTCTGGGGAAAAAAATCTAAACATGAGCCAATTGCCATGACTGAAAGTAGCACTTCCACCGGCAACAGCTTTTAACAAATTGCTTTTAGCCGGAAGGCTTAAAATTCAACAAAGTTTCAGAATTCTAAAAAAGTATTAATGGATTTGGTTGTTAGTAAAATTTTGAATTTATCTTTGTGCTTTGTACTGTTTTTAGATATATATACAAAAAGGCTTAAATTAATTATTTCGAATTTACAGAACTAACAAATTAAATATTTTACTTAAACATAAGTTTTTTTTAACTAAATGCGAACTCTTCATTAAAGTTATTACCTCAATTTATATTTAAAAAAAAACGTCTTAAAGTGTATATCCGACTTTTTGACTATGGTGAACAGTTGTATAAATCTTTTGCATCAATAACAAGCTGAAATGCATAATTCAATTAAATGTTATTTAATAGGTTTTATTTACATTTATACAAGGAACTTAAATTAATAGCCAACAGCAGAGTTCATTATGAAGAGCAGCACTAAAGTCGAATCCCAATGACGAAATTTGGAAAGAATACTAATTAATAAGCTTGGATTGCATTGATTTTCTGCTCAACAGCGAAATACAGTTTTCATGGAAAATGTCCTTGATGGAAATTTTCAAATTATAGAGGAGATGGAAAGGCAGGTTAATTTGTAAACAGTTTACGAGGATGTAATTAAAAGTTGGCTGCCAATGTGAAATACTTGACACAAAATATTGTTGAGAATTCTTCGAGTTTTAAGTTTAATAGTTGATTAAAGCACTTTTTAAACTTTTTCAAATTGACAAATAAAATACAAAACCAAAAAAAAAATTGCTTACAGAGCTGCTACAATCGTTTTGAAGGAGAACAATTGCCATCTGCTGCGAGTGGATAAGGAGCACTTTAATCGCATCCTGCGTGATGTCGAGGCCAATACACTGAGATTGCAGGAGCACGGCAAAGATGTTTTAGTGCTGGAGCGAGTTGCAAAACAACGTGGACAACATTCAGCATTCAAGTGAGTGACAATTATGTAACAATTGTACCTACCCCAAACCCAACCAGTCGCCATACGTTAATTTTAATTGAAATCACGAGACAGCAAACGCCACAATTTGATGGCATTCTAATCGACAAGTTGAAAGCGACATAATTATTATTAATTGCTATTATATTCCATTATCAGATATACCGTGATGTCGGGCACACCAAACAAAATGCTCGAACATTTGCTAGAGACGCGCCTGGGACAGACGGTCACCGGAATGGATCCGTTTCTCGATGATTTTCTGCTCACGCATATCGTGTTTATGCCTGTGGTGCAGCTCGTCGATGAATTGGCCAATTAATATCCTTTTTACAAAACAAACTAAATTCTTATCCCCATTGAAAACACACACATAAATATATATTTGCGGTTAGACGCACAGTTTGGATGAGGTTAGATCAAGATTAGATTACCTATAGTATTATTAAATATAGAAACATACATACACAGATCCATCAAATATCCTATGTTCTATGTTCGTCCTTTTTCTATCCATCCTCTTTTACACTAAGAAAAAACTTCCACGAATTTAAAAAAGCGGTCTACTTTTGGCTTTTTGGCACTCAGATTATTTGTAGGAAAAACCGCAAAAAGTCATAGTTGCATGAGAAAACTCTATTATTAACCTTTGCTGAGATAACCTTCTGTCTGTTATTCAATTTACTTTTTTACAACATTATTATTCCCATTTTGTAAATATTTAATTTTCCGACGGACAACGCGTCCAGTTTCCAAACAATTTAGCCGCAAACAGCCAGCATTTATTGCAAAATTTTGTGTTTTTTTATGTTGCTCTCAATAAAAACTTTTTGATTTGATTTACAACCAAATTCGAGCAAATAACATTAAATTCGATTTAATTGAATTTTTTGAGGCAATTCGAAACTCTGTCAGCAAGTCTACTTTAAAGAACTTTTCCTACTTGCCCCTAAATGGTCCACTTTAAACGCGCCACTTTTAAAATGCAAACACTCTGCCCCAAACTTCCGACCCGCCCCGCCCATTTGCCACCGCAGTCTATTAAGCACTCGGCTGAAAACCAACTGACAGAGGAGTCACGTTCCCTCTTGGGGTGGATATTAGAGTCGGAGTCAAAAGGATGAGGATAGGAAGGTCAACAAACATATCCACAATGACAGCTTAAGTGTTGGCAGCATGCAAACCACATACACACACACACACACCAGACACACACACCGCACACACATATACACCACACACACACAAGCAAACACACACACGGTGGCACACCCACAAACTGAAAGTCAAAGCATTAAGTCAGTTTCGTGACTGAAAAGCACAAGAATGGAGAATTCTTTTTGTGCCATTGCTAAATATTTAATGCTCTCGAAAATATATTCAAAAATCGTATACCAAGAAATTTTGACAGCCTAAAATTTAAAACAATAATACTCTTTTCCTTTCTAACGTAGTTAAAACAGCTTAAAAACAATAGGATTAAATAATCAGTCCTGCTCCAATACACTCAAAACTTTTCCGTTTCCGTTTTTGACAAAAGTCTTACGTTTCCGCTTTTCCGTTTTGAAAATTGGAGCAACTTTAAACATGTAAAAACGAGCCGAACCACTGTTGATAATTATTCAATATTATATTTATAAATATATATTTTATATATATTATATATATATATATATATATATATATATATATATATATATGTATATATATTTTCGTGTTCAGCTAAAAGACCAAGCAAAAGCTTGAATAATTTTCACATGTTTTAAGTGTTTTGTGTCACTTCTAGAATTAAGCTAACTAATAAAGTGATACACTTCCATTTCGGGCCAAGCAAGTCTCTTAACGCTAAAGAGACAGATGACACAACCTAGTTGAACTGGTCTCCACACACACACACACACATAGACAGAAACACACAACAATCACAGAGCACGTGGACATTGGGTCAACAATTTGGGAATGTGTTTGTAGGGCAACAGCTGTTGAGGGAGGTCAAATGGGGGCTTCAATGGTGCTTGAAACTAATCTCCAATCTGCATTGGAATACGTGATGTGCTTAGGCAGAAGCTACTTTCTGAAGCCACCGCCCAAAAACTAAGCCACCAGTTTTAGTTATTGTGCGTGTGCGTGTCAAAGCAACAGATTTGCAGGATACGCAAGATTCGAGATTCGAGTGGTGTGTGTTGTCCTTTGAGTTCTGAGATTTGGTTACCTTAACTGCTGTGCACCTTCCATTGTGATACGCATGATGAGGCCCAAACTCCCGAGGATTGCGAGTACATCATCAACTATAAGAAGCGTGTCATCCAATTCATGCAAAAGTGGGTTATGGCCGTGCGACACGCCGCCTTCGAGGAGCCAAGCGTATGCGATTTTATCGAAGATCTGGCCGCCGAGGTGGAGGCCGATCCCGATCTGAACGAAGAGACGAGCATCATACACAACGTACTAACGCAGATGGCCAGATACCAGGAGGATCGTAACCAGAATGCCGGTCAAAAATGGAAGCTGCCCACAAATGGACAACCGATTTGCCTATTCAGCGGCAATGCGACGCCATCGAAGACAGTCATCCGGCCGGACGATGACAGTGAGTTGAAATTGCCAATTGAATTGCCAATGCAAATGATTGCTTAATGGGAGCACTTTATCACATCATTCCTTTGTTCCAATTTGCAGTAATTTTCCGTGTATATTGTGCGGACCACACCTATTGTACCCTGCGCTTTCCCATGCACACCACGGCGGAACTAATCAAGGCTTGTGCCGCCGACAAGCTTCAGTTGAACCGTGGAGCCGACGACCTTTGCCTCGTCGAGGTTAAGTCCAATGGCGAACGCTCCGTATTCAAGGATCATGATGTTAGCATACCGACGGGTCTAACGCTCAATGGCCGTTTGTTTGTCTCCGTCAAGGATCATCTAGATGCTTTGGTAAGTCAATGCAACAGTCCGCCCATCCTCACCTCCCCCTCTGATGCCTAACAATTTTGTATTCCTTGCGATACAGACCCAGTTGCCGGAACAGGAGTGCGTCATAGATGGAGTCGACATCGATTTGGAACTCTTGAGCACCAAAGAGCTGGCCTATCACATCACAATCTTTGAATGGGATTTATTCTGGGCGGTGCATGAATACGAGCTACTCTACCACACATTTGGCAGGCATCATTTTGGCAAGGTACACTTAAAGAAATACCTCTTTGTTATCCTTATACAAACATCAAAATACTTAAGACTATGTCAAATAAATTTATTCATACTCCGTCTATATTCAGTAAGATTTGTTAGTTGAGGCAGACATCATTTTGGCAAGATTAAATTATATGTAATCTTTGAGATATTTAAGATGTTGTCCAAATAGGTAATACTCGCTCAGAAGGATAGTTTACATTATTTGATTGTGGTAGATGATGTTAATTAAAATAAACAAATTATTTACCAGAAACAAATTTTAATTTTAACTTTGAAAGCAAACAATTTTTGATAGTTTTGAAAAACATTTTATTTTAATTTATTGAAATTTTTTGAAACTTTGAATATCAATTATACGATTTTTTAAAAACGCATAAATACCATTATCTAAAAAAAGATTAAGATTTAGAAAATATTTTTTTTATTTTCTTCAAGAGAATGTATATCTTTGAAGTGATTTTGTCTAAAAACTAAATACAAAATAAAAGTTCAGCATAGGTGTTATTCTTAAGTAGTTAAAAAAAAAGCAACACAAATTTTCGACAAGTGTAAATTGGTAAGAAAAAAGGACACGTACTGAGGCACATGGCCTAAGGCTGCCTGCATTGTTTGGCAGAAGTTTGAAAGCCAAATGGGCTAATTAGGCTGAAAGTGCAGGCGGAGGCATTTACACTCTGGTCGGGAGAGGTTTGGGGGATTTTCCAACATAGCAAAAGTTTGCCATGAGCCATTTGCAAGTCTAGCATTTGTCATGTATCTGCAAATTGAGTTTTGGCACGAGTTGGCAGAAATAGTTAAGGCAATTAAAGCTTACCAAGATATGCTGGCCAAGTTTCGTACTAATGCCAACTCTTAACACAGATTACTGCCAATCTGGATGTATTTCTGCGGCGCTTCAACGAGGTGCAATACTGGATTGTCGCCGAGCTCGTCTCCACGCCGAGTCTCAGCAAACGAGTGGGTCTTGTGCGTAAATTCATCAAGCTGGCCGCTTAGTAAGTGTTACAAATATGAAAATTTTCCCTACTCTTTATGATTTTTTAAACGCACAGCTGCAAAGAGTATCAGAATCTGAATGCCTTCTTTGCGATTGTCATGGGCTTGTCGAATGTGGCCGTGTCGCGGTTGCACCAGACTTGGGAAAAGATACCATCGAAATTTCGAAAGATCTTTCAAGAATTCGAGGCACTCATCGATCCCAGTCGCAATCATCGCGCTTATCGTTGTTTCGTTGGCAAACTGCAGCCTCCGCTGATTCCCTTCATGCCGCTCCTGCTCAAGGACATGACCTTTGCCCACGAGGGTAACAAGACGAGCCTTGACGGACTGGTCAACTTTGAGAAAATGCACATGATGGCCCAAACAATGCGCACCATTCGCTTTTGCCGCTCGCGAAACTTGGGTAAGTTTTATAACAACATAAATAACAAGTTTTTATCGTTTTATTTAGCTATGTTGTTTATTTAAACCACCTTAATTAAAAGGTTTAAAAGGTTTACTGTTTTTTTTTAACATTTGTTGTCTGTGGATAATTTTTTATTAATCTAATCTAAATATAAATATAAAAGTTGACTACTTCTATATATTAATAAACCATTTAATATTTGTTAAATTCCAATATTTTGATATTCTTCCTTTGCATTCGTTTATATTTAGTTCTTTTTGACAACCATATCGATATTTAATACAACTGAAAAGACAAATTTATTTGAATGAACTAAATTTTAATTCAAATTAATCTTTTTATATTTTTCAGTTTTGATTAAATTTAGTTAGTACTTGAAATGAACAAAAATGAAACAAAAATATAAAAAACTTTTTATTATTTTCAGGTCTGGAGCCACCATCACCAAAGAGCGAGGGAGAAGTTCGCTCGTACATCAGCTGTTTTCGTGTGATTGACAATCAGCGGGTTTTGACTGCCATGTCACAGAAGGTGGAACCGACCCGGAAGCTAAATTAAAGTAAACTTAACGAAACAACCAACAAGTCGTCGTATAGTCCCTTAGAATTAGCTCGTATTTAGTGTCTATAAAGAGTATTTATTGGGCTTAGAAAAAGTAATACCCATTAAAATAGTAATAAGCTGCAGATTATGAGCTTAGCTGTGTTGTTTTTAGCTGCCCCTCTAGCGATCAACCAGTGCAATCTGAACTAAGCGCCGAAATCCCAAAAAAATTAATCAGCTTACTTTATTCAAATTAGCCAGAAACTAAACTGAAGTTTATGTAAGCTTGGCAAATTTACATAAAAATGTTACAACAAAAACAACTATCTCAATTTTCCAAAATGAACTGAAACAAAAAAAAACAAGAAAACTTTTTGCTTTCAAAAACATTTGGCTTTGGGTAGGACAAGGGAGTTACCAAACTCCCAACGAGCGTTACAATAAAAGCAAACAAACAAATGGGCATGTGTGATACTAAACATTTAGAGAGAGCAACAACAACAACAACAAAATCAATACCAATGTACTATACCTATTTCCTACAACTTTACTAAACAATAACGAAAAAATAATAACAACAAAATATGTTATACGAATATCCATTTAAAATTCATGGCTATGCAAAAGTCCACATGAAAGGGAAAAAATATAAAAGTGGAGTCTATTTTTTTAATTCAAATTTCAAATCATACGAATAATTGGCATGTCATAAGCATAAGCGACTTACCTGTATAATCAAATCTAGTTGAAGCTAGTTAATATTATATATAATATACATAAGTTATGTAGTCCTAAGACATTTATTTAAATTTTAATTTCTCTTTTAACATGTTTTTTTTATCTATTCAACATTCATAAATAAAATACAACCATAATTACATTTATAGTCAGTTATTTTAAGTTGTTTTATTTTTTAGAGAAAATACATAAATTGTTCTTGAGTTAAGTAAATAATACAAGTAAATATGCTAAGTAAAAGCATTAAAATCAAAAACACTGGAGAGGGACCTTATTAGTTGTAGAATATGTACAAAAGAAAATGGCTTCATTCAAAATGTACTTATTTAATAGGAATTACTTTAAAACAAGAACCCACAGAAAGTTCTTTAGGCAAGTGTGACTTTTATGGGGCCTCTCTACAAAATTTCGTGTCTTTTATCTCAAAGTTCTAAACTCCTATGCAGGTCTTATAAAAGGCAACACTTGATATATTATATGTATGTATATGTAAAATTAGTAAAGCCAAAGTAGTTAACTTATATTTATAGACATTGTAGTAACGAAAGAAACCAACTCCTCTCCCAAGAAGGTCTCTCAAACAACGACATACCACTTAGACAAGAACCACTACGTAGGCGACTATACCCTACCAGACCATTCAACGTAGTATATATATGTATATGTATTCAATTATCTATATTTATGCACTATCTATTATAATTCTCGTATACCCAACACAATCAATCAATGCACAATAACCGACAAAAATACGAGTTCAGAGGTTTCTCACAAAACAGTTGTATGAATTTTTAATGCAACTTTTATATAACTGCGAATTTGAAACGATTGTTTTTAGTTTATTAGGTATATATGATCAAATTTCATTTTGAACTATAATAACACAAAACGAAAACGCAAACACCAATTTAAAGAGAACTTAAGAGATTTCAAGCCTTTAATTACTTTATCTACCAAACGAAATGTGGAGTTTCTGTCTGAATCGTCCATTAAGAATTGCTAATTAATAATAATATAAAAACAATTTTCCGATAAGTAAAATCATCTAAATATGTAGAATACATGTTTGTTTAGATGTAGACCAATACGTTGTCTAAATGACATCACATATGCTTACCCATAAATTTATATCAATCTAGTTTAAGAATCGTTTTCAAAAATGTTTGTGTCAAATTTTAAGATATACAGCTATAAATGTATTCATATATTTTGTAGCCTTTCTATTTTAGGACAAAATACAGTAACTAATAAATTACTAAAGTAAAACGATAAAAACAAAAGAAGAAAATTTCAAATTTTGAATTGTGATTCGATTTGACAATCCTAAAAGAATTTCTAAAATTTTTGTTTACATTTATACAACAATTATGTTTTCCAACATTCTTTTAAGCACTTTGCATAAATTTGTAAGAATCAAGAAGATCCTAGGTAAACCTACATATATACCTCCGCTTAAACAATCCAGGCACTATATATTCAAACAATATGTTTGTTAACCAATTAAAGTGAAGAGCCAGTGAAAATTGCAGTAAATGTTCAAACCAACTAACTAAATGTTCAAATCAATGTTTACATGTCTAACAAATACAATCTTAACAATTTTACTTAACCATATGTATTTATATATGTGTGAACTTTAAAATAATTAACTAAATAGACTAGTTTTAATGTTCATTGAAACTCACAGTAAGAATACAACACCAATTACAAACATTAATTAAATAGACTAGACCTTAAAATAAAAAAAAGCTTATTAAAGCTCACAGTAAGAATATAAAACGAGCAAAGAACAAGTAGAAGGCTACAAAAACAGGCAACGCTAAAGATAGAACAATATAAAAATAACATTAACAAATAACATATAAATACATACATATAAATGCTTGCTTGTCAAGTTCAAGGAGCAGCTCTTTTAACCGTTTATAGTGATAAACAAAACCAAAAAAATTTATGCAAAGCTACAAATATTTTAACAATAATCTTTTAATGTTACAAGAAACCTAAGTAAATGGACACAATGTAACTTTCAATGTCTAACATTTTGATCTTTAACAAATAATCAAATAAAATTTTATGTGTTAGCAAAAAAAAATAAAGCAGCAAACTATATTCAAGTTAAATTATTTTAATTATAATTCCAAAAGCTCGTAAGCGAAAGCTTTCGTGCGTGTAGGTAAAACCCAAAGTCAGCTATGATTTCATCTTTTGACTCAACGAAACAAGTTTGTTGTTTAATTGTAAAGGTGTGCTTGAAAATACCCTGTGCTTAACTTAACGTTATTGAATTTATTTTAAATGCTGGAATTTCTAAATAAGATATATAAATACACTAAAATATATTAAGTTTGCCAAGTAACCGATAGACAGTTAGGCAACTTATAGAAGTCAAAGTGTACATGCGACAGCACACCCACATAAAGAACATCGTTCTTACAGGGTATGTAAAAAATACGCAGTCAACGTTGTGTGATTTGAGAACGACGCGCCAGTTGCTCATCAAAGCTTGAACGTGCTGGAGCTAAGCCGGAGAAAAACAAAGTGCAAACTTAGGGCTAATCAAAGACGTAATGGCAAAACTAGCTCCTAAAATAAAGTTAAACAATGGCAAAGAGATGCCCATACTGGGCCTGGGCACCTGGCGATCATTCGAATCGCAGGCATATGAGGCGACACGTGACGCCATAGACATTGGCTACAGGCACATCGACACCGCCTTCGTCTACGAGAACGAACAGGAAGTAGGTCGAGCAATAAGGGAGAAGATCGCCGACGGGACGATTAAACGTGAGGAGATATTTGTGACTACCAAATTGGGTGGCATTCACCATGATCCGGAGATTGTGGAGCGTGCCTGTCGCCTCAGTCTGAGCAATTTGGGCCTGGACTACATTGATTTGTATCTCATACATATGCCAGTCGGGCAGAAATTCCACGATGACAGCAATGTCCATGGCACCTTGGAGCTGACCAATGTAGATTATTTGGATACCTGGCGTGAAATGGAGAAACTTGTTGATTTGAAACTCGTACGCAGCATTGGCCTGTCCAATTTTAATGCGTCGCAGACGGAACGAGTGCTAGACCACTGTCGGATCAAGCCCGTAGTCAACCAGGTCGAGTGTCATCCGGCATTCCAGCAGCAGCAACTGCGTGCCCATGCAAAGGAGCATGGCATTGTGATCTGTGCCTATTGCCCGCTGGCGCGTCCGCAGCCGGCGCGGAACTGGCCACCATTTTTCTATGATGAGCGTGCGCAGCTCTTGTCCAAAAAATATGGTCACACTGCGGCGCAAGTATGTTTGCGATATCTCATTCAAATTGGGGTGGTGCCTCTGCCAAAGTCGTCGAACAAATCGCGCATTGCCGAAAACTTAAATTGTTTCGATTTCGAGCTGGAGCCAGAGGATCTGAAGGTCATAGAGAAATATCACACGGGAGTGCGCACAATTCCATTCAGTGGCATGGTCGGGCACAAGTACTATCCATTCACCGACAAGTTCTAGTTTTATTAACTCAATGAGCCCTACTTAAAAATATTAAAAAGCACTACAAACACATTAATAAATACAAAGTTGCATTTAAATAAGCTTATAAACTAGGTCGTTTGATAAGCGAATCTTATCTGGAGTATATGGAATAACTTACGTAAAGCTGCTAGATCATCAAATAATATTTATTATTTTTAGAGATATTCGCGAAGAAACAAATTCATATCTGCTAAATGCTGTCATTTTGTCGCCTGGGGAATTGTAGTTTCTGTCTTATCTGTTGAGTGATTTGCAGTTGATTGCGAAGTCAAACCTTGACCTTGTCTGAAATCGGATTTATAAATAAAGTCTAATGTTTTTCTTTAAAAATATTTGCGGATTTTCGTATATGCTTCAAAATTATTTAATGATTCAGTTATTCCTTGCTCAGAGTATCAACAAGTTAATCTGTCGTGTTACATTATTTATTTGGTATTTAAATACTAAATGCTCTTTAGGGTGACCATTTTCTGTTCAACTGATTTTTTAATATGTAAACACTTGCGCAGAAATCAGCTGTTTAATTTATTTCGCCTTTCCCTTTGGACGCTTGATCAAAATTCCTTAAAATTATGTCAATTATACTCAGAGGCAATCTCCGCACAAACTGGCTGTTTAGGGTACCAAGCTGATTGTCTCTCATTATAATCTCCTTAAAGCATGTACCTATATTTTTTATACAGCATGTTTGCTATAGCTCCAGTGCCAAAGCGAGCGGCGATGCTGGTAAAACAATACCCAAAAATCTACTCGAGGATAAGCAAACGGCTAATTTGCAAAAGGAAAACGGCGCCATTTTTGACAAGCGACCATTCAAACTGCATTTGCATAAAGGTGAGTGTTGCCCTCCAGCAGGGGGGTATAAACAGTAAAGCAAATTGTTTACATAATCGACAAAACACATGTTGCAACTTCCACAGATAAAACATACAGCTGGTGCCTGTGCGGCAAGTCCAAGTCGCAACCACTCTGTGATGGCACGCACAAAAATGAATTTCTCAAGATTAAGCTGAGGTAAACCGCTGCCTATAAAACATATAAAATACTCGGAATATATCGGCTAATTATCTACAATATTGCAGGCCCATACGCTTCAAGGTGGAGCAGACTGGCGACTATTGGCTGTGCAATTGCAAACAGACGACTCATCGACCCTTCTGCGATGGCACCCACAAGCAGCCCCAGATCCAGTCTGCCGTTAAATAATTTAGCATATCTATAAGGTTGCATGCAACAAACGCATTTGTGGCATATTGATGTGGCGAAATGAGAGAAATGCAAGAGTACAATTTTGAATCAAGCAACACATGTTTTATTTTGTAGATTATAGAACGTTATTTTTACACACATAAATAAATGCCTTCGCAGCCCAATACACATGTATATTAAGTGATATATATATATATGAATGTAATGTATAATATTTGTAAATATATATATATATATGTTTATGTTCGTGTGTATGTGTGCTCAAGCTCAACAAAATATTTACAGCGTTTAGTGCTCATAGAAAATGAAAATAGTTCTTCAGACATATGCGTAGAAATAAACCCAAGTGAAAAAATTGTAGAACACAAGCAAATGGTACACAATTGTTTCTTTTTTTTGTTTATTTAAAGAGTAGATCCTAAGTAAATCAGTGTATTTGTTTCAGAAATTAGATAGTAGCTTTTGTTTTTTATTTAATTGATTTTTTACACATAAATTATAGAACTAAAAAAATGAGTTCAGAGCAAAAAATGGCTTAAATATTACTATACTCAATAGTTTATGCATTTGCATCGATTGTTGCCGTTGTTAATCTAAGAATATTGAAAATTCCATCTCATCTACATAACTACTAAGAGTTCTTTTCACAATTTCCAAATCTACTATGCAGCAACACACTCAATAATAACGACGAAAGAGTCAATAAAAATTATAAATTCATTATTTTTAAAAACGACTTTGTATGATACACAGCAAAAACCTAATTTGAAACAAAAACCAAATTATTATAAATATAATTTAAAGTATTTCAATTTAACAATTTGTGTTTCACATCAAGTCTTTCTGTCAATTATTTTTTCCGCGCCTTTTGTTTATTTGTATCGTTTTTTTTTATTATTATTTCTTCTACTATAAACAATTTAGATGCAATATGTTGGTGTCCAATTTGCCAAATGGCAACAGCAGGCGCCGACTAAACGGCCGTGTTTGCTTGCTGCAAGTTGCATGCTTCGAATATTTTGAATGCCATGCATTTAACGTAACACAGCTTTGTCTTTAACAAAATTGAGCAGTTTGAACGCATTGTTTTAATCTGTTCGAAAATTCAATCGGCCAAAAGCTGCTTGTCGCCATTTCGTAAATCTTTTAATTACATAATTACTATACCAAATTGAATTAATTGTTTGTATCAATTGTTAATAACTAATGTACATGTATAATGTATATCTCATGTGTATTATTTGTTAGACAATACATTTACCAGTGCTATGATGTGTTTGTTTTGTATGTTCTGTGTGTATCTTTGCATTTGAATTGTGATTTCTCGATGGTTATTTGGTTCCTTATATAGTTGAGTTGTTGTTCTTGTTGAAGTTGTAGTTGTAGTTGTAGTTTTTGTTATTTTTGATTAATTTGGTTTTAGTTTAGGTTTTAGCATAGCAAATTGTGTTAAATGTATTCTCCGTTCGAATTTGAATATATATTCAGCAAACAATTAATCATCGATGGCTGTTGACTGTTGTTGTTGATTATGTTTAATACTCTTCGTCCTCTGGTGGTGCATCGTCTGGTGGCGCAAAGCCATCCTGAGGTTCCAAAAAATGAGAATAGTATTGATTATGTAATAATATATACTAATAACATATAAAAGACTCTCTCGCTTACCTCAGTTGCATAGAGTATGTCCAAAATCTTTTGAATCAGCTGTGCTGGTTCAGCCTCATCGGCTTCCTGGCAACTGCGGCAGTAAAAGAATGGTTAAAAAAGAAGAATTAATTAAGGACTGAGTTGAACTCACAGTATTTCAATGTCGCGCAGCTTGGTGAAGTAGAAATCGCGCTCTTTTTCAAGACCTTCCAGATTCAAGCGCATGTCCATTACCTAAATAGACAGCGACGGATCAAATTAAACAGATAATAAATGTTTCCTTGGGGGGTAACTTACCTGATTGGAGAGCTCTTCAATCTGATGATTGGATGCTGCACCAGCCGCATCGCTCTTCTTGACAGCTCCCGTGCCGGCGATCATTCGATGCGGCGGCGTCGCATTATTTGTGCGTGGCGGCACTTTAGAGACTGCTTGATTTGGAAAAGAAAATAACGTTAATTTTAATATAAATGTACCTGCAAATTATAGTAGATTTAACAAACGTGAAGCTCTCGCGTCAAATGGCCATAATTTAAGTGGCGCTTTTTCTTGTGTTTTGTCTTTTTGCAGTTTTGGTGCATTCAGTTTTGTTAAAATATAGAATAAAATAAATACGCTTATGAGCTAATTTAAACGTGCCACCGAATGTACAATAATGTGTATGTTTTGATGTTTGTACAAAAATGTATTTGATGAAGGTTATTCTTTTTGTTTATTTGATGGGTGGATTTGTGTGGGCTGTAAACTAAGACGAACAAAAACTAAAGCAAAAGCAAAAGCAAAACCAAAACTAAACCAAACCAAACCAAGAGAACGTACTGGGCTTTGTAGCTGTCGTTGTGGCTGCCGCTGTTCGTGATTGTGCCACCATTGGCACACGCCTGTTGGAGCTGGCAACGCTGCCACCGCCGCTTGTGCCAGGCAGAGATTTAACAGCACCGGAACCAAAGCCCATCGGCGCACCTTCGCGCACACCGCTGGCATCGTAATCTCTGCCATCGTAGTTGGCGTCGAAGAATTTTTTGAACCATTGCAAAAACTCGAAATTATCTTGGAAGCGACCCTTTATCAATTTGTCAATGGGTATTATCTAAAAGTAAAATGTGTGAGAGAGAGAAAGAGAGAATAATATGCAGTGTTTTGTTGAATGAAGTGAGAAAAAAAAAAATAAACTCAAACAACCAAGACAATTAAGTAGAAACATAATTAGCAGTTAAATTAAAATAATATTAAAAATTATATATGAGAAATGTGCACACTCAAAAAAAAAGAGACAACTGTGTGTGTGTGTGTTTAGTGTATATGTGTGCTGAGTTGTGTGTGTGCATTGGGTGCTGCGATGCGTATGCTTTTTGGTGGGTGCACAACAATCACAAATGTTGCCACTGCCATTTTTGGAGGTTTTTTTTTGTGTGGTTTAAAATAGATTTTTCTATTTTTTTTATTTTCGCGTGCTTCACGTTCGTTTTTATTTTTTTTTTTTGTTGCCCACACGCACAACACAAATATTGTAAAATATAAAGTAGACGAGACAGTGGCGTATACAGCGACGACCCATCACCGTAACCAGCTTCTGCTATCATAATTATATCATCAACACCAATCTCTCTTATCGAGCGAGCCCATACCCGGTTGGATGCGCAATGCTGACATGCGGCTATTATTGATCACATGCTGATGCTGAACTGGATGTGGATGCTGCTGCTGTTGCGGACGACGGTGCATTAGATGCAGATCATTGTTGGTGCTTCCCACACCGCTGCCGGTGTGGCTGCCGGATCCGTTACCCAGCTTGATGCCGCCCCGCTGGGTCAGTGGATCGTATTCACGTCCATCATAATTGGCATCGAAAAACTTCTTGAACCATTGCAGAAACTCGAAATTATCTTGGAATCGTCCCTTAATAAGTTTATCAACGGGTATTATCTGTAGATGTAGTAGTTTTTCCCAGCAGTTGTTGTTGTTGATGTTTTCGTTGGTTTGTAACGGAAATGTCAGTTAGTCACACACATATAAAAGTTAAACTCTTAATGGAATTTCAACAGTTGGCTCCACCCAGCCCCAAGAAGAGTTACATTTTGGAATGTAGTTTAAACTTATGTTAAGAAAAAGAACTGAACTAAAAGAAACTTACTTAATTATTACACATAATATTTTTGAAGATGTGATCAATATTTGCAACTGATTTTATATATAATATATATAATCAGTAATATGATCACATTTCCATAATTATTAAATCATCAATATTTTAACTAATATTAAAAAATCTTTACATCCGCATTACATATATTCAAAAAGAAAAAAGTTTTTTGTACTAAATTTGTATTCTGAAATATGAATATTCAAAAACTTTAGCTGCAAATAATCTGATTAATATAAGATTAACCAAAAACAATGATTATTATAATAAATGTGCTCAGCGAAACACACACAGGGAAATCTCAATAATATAATTAACTTTGTAAGTGTGCAAACCTTGGTGTTAGAAAACAACATAACTTAAAAATCTAATATATATGTCTATAAGACTGGAAAATATACAAAGCATATATGTGTATAGAAGGTAGATAGAGTTACAATTTACCTTATCGACAGACATTTTTTTGAAGCCCGCCTGCAAGATCTTAAAGTTCTGTATGTACTCATGTTCCAGATTTGTACGGAATTTGACACGCTTGACGGGCACTGAATTTGGGAACAACATGTCCATGAACTGACAGTAAGCGGCACCTAAAAATAGACACGACATATAAATATATATTGAATAAGTGATCGGTGATTCGATTCCCATCTACAGACTTACCCGTGCACAGTTCCTCAATTTTGGAGAACTGCGATTGGAGGCAATCGTTTACCCAGGCCAGCATGTCATGACGAGACAGATTCTCGGACGTCACATTTGTGGAGTATACGTTAACAGCCATATCTCTGTGAATCTCTTGTTGTTGTAAACGTTGCTGCCAAATTAAAATAATATATATATTGTATTTCATAAGTTAACTGTGTCATACATAAAAGGAGGCGTGTGTGTGTGTTTGTGTGTTTGTGTGTGTAATACTGGTAATTACAGCTCAGCTTATAATTATTTCAATTTTTTATTCGCTTGATTTTTGTTGCTTTAATTTTAGTGTGTGCATTGAAGCGTCGTAGATATGCGTGCCTCAATATCAAGATCACGATAATCACAATCTAATGCAACATCTGCGGTGGCATGTGGCATGTTGGCACGATTGCTTGGTATAAGTACATATCTGTGTTCGTACATGAAAGTTTACCGCTGCTTTTCCTTTTAATTGATTTAGTTGTGGTTTTGCCAAATGTTTTTTACTAATTGTCATTCCAAAAAATATGCCAATTGCACTAATTCGATAAGAAATTACTTACCGATCCCTAATTCGTAGTTAATTAAATAAACAGCGCTTTACCTACGGTGCTGGATGTTCCTCAAATTTCCAGTTTTTATTTAATTTAAAAAAAATCCTTTTTTTATTAAATTTTTTTTATATATTTTTTTTTTCAAATTTTCGACAGCTTTATATAAACAAAACTTTCGAATACCTAACAGCAAGCATAGATCAAGGCCTACTTCAAAACCCACTCACATCAGCTTAGCTGGGCAACTTGATTATGGTAAATTAGCATAAATATTTACTCCTACTATTCTTAAGCGACTATTCACAATTGGCATTAACAAATTAACGTACTCAATAAACAATCAGCAGCGATAACAATCACAGAACTAAATAAAAGTACTTGACTACGAGATACCCTATTTGGCCAAACCATATAATGATTTATATCAATGCTTTATGATACTAAAGCAAATCATTTTTTAAATACAAATTTTTCCATTTTTAAAAGAGTACAGAAATTACAAAATGTGTAAAGAGGATGTATTTCAATTAGGATTGATATTTGCATTATATGGAACAAAGATAACTTTTAGCATTATTATTTTTTTTTTTGTAACACAGACCAGGTCACTGTACCCGGTCAGGCAAAAAAAATATACAACATTCAAATAGCAACATGTTAGAGATGATAAAGATAATCAATAAAGTTGCACGCGTTGTTTTTTTTTTGTTTAAAGTCTCTTGTCTTTTAATGCGTTAATTGGTTTACTTTGCTATAGAAAGCTGATCTTTTTTAAATAGTAATTGAGTTATTAAGAATCTGATTTTATACCCTGTGGCCACACCTTTTCTTAGCACAAACACACTTGATTCTAAATAGCAACGTAATATTATAATGTATAGTTGAGTCGTACTTTTTCTTCTATTTAGTTGAGAAGCAACATGCAAAGGCTCCACACGCTGCCAGCCAAGACACAATCAGGCAAATTTGAAATTAGAGTGGAAAACGCACACAAGCAACAAGCAGCGCAAATGCAACTAAAGAAACAACAAGAAAAACACGCACAAGCAAATATATATTATGTATTTTGTATAGCGGCGATGGCAGCGCAATCCGTGCGAGACTGGAGCTAACGAACAATGAACTTGGACTGTGGTGGGCTGCAGCGACTGCGACTGCTTCGACTTCGACTGCTGCTGTGGCTGCTGTTGGGCGGATTTGGTTTGTCAACGCTTCGCTGCTGCCGATGTCGACGCTTCTTGAGACAGTCGGAAGCCAGCAGCCAACAGCAGCAGGCAGCAGTCAACAGAGGCAGCGACATCGGCAACGGTTCTTAGTCATTGTCGGCCAGAGTTGTGCTTTATCGTTCATGCCAAAGAAGCAGTTCAGTTGTTCAGGACTTTATTATTTATTTCGTTCGTTTTGTTTGGTCATCATTTGGTTATCATTTGTTAATTGACCTTTCTACTTTCTTTCTTTCTACTAATTTGCATTTCATTCTACTTTAAGATTTGTGTAAAAACGTAAAAAATAAAACATAGATGTAACAAAAATCTGACTCAAAGAAAGTATGATATAAATTATTGAATCAGGCTAACGAACGTATTGAACTTAGTTCGTTCATTTAGTTAGGTGAGTAGTTCAATGTTGAATCGAACTAATTGCGAACGAATCGAAACAACTCTATTGCCGGCCACTGCAGCCGTATCAGCGTTTCAGTCATTTGGCATTATCAAGAGCAGATTGAATCAAATAAAAAAAAAAACAGAACCAATGCCACAACGTGGGCATTAACACATACACACACCACACAAACGAAGAATACTGAATTAGCCGGCAGCCGAAATGTGCCTATAAATATCAGGCCAAGTATTAAATGTTTGTGTGTGTGTGTATAAACTTTTGCCACGTTGTGTGGCAAGTGCATTGAACCCAAAAAAAATAGAATAATCATTGCTGTCGACTCTCGCGCGGTAAAATACTCTACTATCAGTGTTACAAAGCTGCAAAAATAGCCAATGCAGCATTAAGCTAAACGATATTTTATTCTTTAAGATTTATTTGCAAATTGAAAACAATTTGCGTTGGGCAAACAGAGAACACAAAATAAGGAAAAATACTCCACTTTAATTGCTGGGAACAGAGTATAGAAAGGGCGCGCTGCGATAAAAACTAAAGTTGGGGCAATAGCCGGAACTTGACTGTGCCCCGTATTGTTGTTGCTTATTGATTGAAGTGCAGGCAAAACTGCCCCAAATACACAACAAGTTGGAAAAAAAAAACTCATTATGAGGGATTTGTTTTGTTTGTTGTGACGGAGCCTGATGATGCTTATTACTTTTTGTGTTTGTGTGCAAGTGGCGGGGGTGCCTTTGTGTAATTGCAGCGGAAGTTGTGGCAAATGGCACATCGTTGCCAACCAATTAAGTAACCACAACTTATCACAAAAATTGACGTTTCAATATGAACTTAACATTTGCGGTAAGATATAAATATCGACATCGATACTCGGAAAGTATTTGTCATTGATTACACACACACAAATTAGTTTGTAAATGTGTGAAAATGCCGGTGAGCTTTAAGTGGACGTCAGCGTTGGCGTCCGCTAGCTCAGCAATTTTAAGAAGCCAATCAAATTAGTAACTAAAAGAAAACAAGCTTGAATCGGTAAAACATACACACACATGCGCATACATGGACAACAATGTGCGGGGGTTGCCAGATAAAAGGCACACACACATAACAAAAGCTGACACACTAACAATGACGTCATGCTACTAAATTTATATTGACAACAACAACACGGCAAATAACACCTGAGAGCGGCACAGGAAATGCACATATCAAAATGGCAACGCCAGTCGCAAAATGCATTTTTGTGGCAGGTAGCAATGTGTGTAACGGCATCGACAGCATCGGGCAGCACCAGCAGATTAGCCGCAAAGGCCTCTTGACGATTTGGTGTGGAATTTTTATGACTGTTCCTGTTGCAAGCGTGCAGCAGGCGCAGAAGCCACATACACATACATACACACACACAGAAAGGAGACAGACGCGCCTGCAACACTGGGCGACATTTAAATGCCTACAACACACACACACATACATGCATACGCATAGCATGTACAGAAGATATTTTCTGCTGTTTTGCGCTTAAGTGTTGTGCACTTGAAGTTTTCGGCAAGGCTATTTTAAAATCGCCACATATACACGAGAAACTCTCGCATTTTTTTTGTTGCCGTTGAACTTTCTTTTCTGCCGACGCCGCCTCTTCTAGATTTTGCCATGCACACACTTAAAAGATGGAGAAGCAAAAAAAAACGCCGCAGCCGCAACATTCACCAACACACACATATATAGACACTTGGTAACAGGCTTTTCTGCTGTTGGTTGTTGTTTTGAAGCTGAGCTTCACACTCACCTAATTAAGTGTGTTTTGGATAATTGTTGATTTAACTTAAGCCGTACCTTATAATAATTCAAAGTAATTAACAACAAAAGAATCCAAAATTCTATGACGAACCGTTTTCACGTAGTGTTGTCGACTGCTCTCTAGTGTTGGCCAATCAATTTTGCTGCAGTGTTGACAGCGATTGAAACAGTGCCAGCGTCGTCCAGCTATGTTAACGCCAGCGATAACAATAGGTCGATAATGATTTTAACATTTTCTGTAATCGATTTTTATTAAAAATTTAAATGCTTAACGGGCTAAGCCCGCAAAAAAATTGACATTTAGACTTAACACTAATAAATGCAACAGTTTCAACAGTTTGAGCAATAAATGCTACATGCGGAACACACCAAACTTGGTGCCATGGCCAGCATTATTGAGAGCCGCTTTTAAACTGAGACCGAGCACCTGGCGGGTATTCGCCGGATCAATGATGCCATCGTCCCACAAGCGAGCCGTGCTGTAATAGGGTGAACCCTCCCTCTCAAACATCTCCACAATGGGCTGTTTTATTTTCTGAGCCTCCTCTTCGCTAAATTCTTTGCCAGCACGCTTTCGCTGATCCTCGGTAATCTGTGCCAAAACATTCGCCGCTTGAACACCGCCCATGACAGAGATGCGGGAATTGGGCCACATGAAGAGGAATCGGGGTGAATAGGCGCGTCCACACATGCCATAATTTCCGGCGCCATACGAGCCACCAATGATCACCGTCAACTTGGGCACATTTGCACAGGCAACCGCTGTGACCATCTTGGCGCCATTTTTGGCAATGCCATGCGCCTCCGCATCGCGACCAACCATAAATCCTGAGGAGGGATTACAATTAATGACGAGTCATTCAATCAGTCAATTAACTCACCCGTTATGTTCTGCAGAAAGACCAGGGGAATTTTGCGCTGCGCACACAGCTGAATGAAATGGGCTCCCTTGAGGGCGCTCTCCGAGAAGAGGACCCCGTTGTTTCCCACAATTCCAACGGTGCGGCCATACAGCTTGGCAAAGCCACAGACTAGCGTTTCGCCGTAAAGTTTCTTGAATTCCGTGAAGCGACTACCATCCACAATCCGAGCAATCACATCGCGCACATCGAAGCTCTTCGTCAGATTTGGGCCAACAATCCCATAAAGCTCTCGGGGATCGTAGAGTGGCTCCTCCACTGCAGAAGCCGCAGTCGAGGCCAGAGGCGTCGTCGCTATGGAGTGGAGCAGCTGGTCGTTGTACGCGTTTGTTGCCGGCGTATTCAGATTGCTGACAATCTGCCTGGCCAAATACAAGGCGTGCTCATCATCCACCGCATAGTGATCCGTTACGCCTGATGTCTTGCAATGCATATCGGCACCACCCAAATCCTCGGCGGAGACTTCTTCGCCCGTCGCCGCCTTCACTAGTGGTGGTCCGGCCAGAAAAATAGTACCTTGTCTTCTCACAATGATGCTCTCGTCTGCCATGGCGGGTACATAGGCGCCTCCAGCGGTACAGCTGCCCATGACGACTGCAATCTGTGGTATGCCCTGCGCCGACATGTTCGCCTGGTTGTAGAATATGCGGCCAAAGTGCAACTTGTCCGGAAACACCTCCGCTTGGCGTGGCAAATTCGCCCCGCCTGAATCTACCAGATAAATGCAGGGCAGCCGATTCTCCTGTGCAATTTCCTGGGCACGCAGATGCTTCTTGACCGTGATGGGGTAGTAGCTGCCACCCTTCACCGTAGCATCATTGGCCACCACAACGCACTCCGTGCTGCTCAAATATAAAAATGTTGTATTACATATTTATTCCATTTAAAAGGATTTTTGGCCAACCCGCAGACTTTTCCCACGCCGGTGACAATACCACCCGAGTTGATCACCTCTTCGCCATAGAGCTCGTAGCCGGCCAGAGTGCTCAGCTCGAGGAAGGGCGAACCCTTGTCCAGCAGAAGATTGATCCGTTCCCGCGCTAACAACTTGCCACGCGCCGTGTGTCGTTCGTTGGTCTTGGCGCCGCCTCCTGTCAGCACTTGGCTGGTCACACTGCGCAATTGTGTGACCAGCTTGTGCATTTCCTTGGCATTGTCCTGTAAATGTTGCTCAAAGTAATTATTTATACATTTGAAGTTATATGTATGTTCCTACCTTATATTCTGCTGATTGCTTATCAATTTCGCTGCTCAGCACATTCGCATTGCCCACGTGTATGAGGCGCTTTTGGCTGCGCCTCAACTGGCTGGCCATGGAATGCCGCAGAAGTTGGGTCAGTTGGATCTTCAGCATGCTGGCGGAGCGGATAAATGCAGTAACTTAATGGATATGTTGGGGTCAAGATCACAGCGCTGTTACGTCAGGTGTGCATGCGCTGGTCACACTGAATGCACGATCAGCTGTCAGTGGCATAGCGCCATCTAGCAAGATTTGTTGGAAAGTCCAACCAATTGAGAGCAAGCATTTCAAATTAGTACCCCACAAAGCGCCATCTATTGCTCGTTTTCTTTAAACCAATTTTCGAATACTGATAAATATCACCGAAAAAATGCAATTAATAAACTCGAAAATTATGTGCTCGAATAATTTATTTATTACCCACCTTTGACTTAGATATCGAATTAAGGCAGCACACATCGCTCTGTCAATAACTATGTTATTGAAGTTTTACTAACGCAGGAAAAGCAAATTACTAATAGAAAAAAAGTAAATAAAATTCATATTTTTTGTTTTATGACTTTGGTAAATTTATTAGCTGTTTTGAATTGAAGTTGTGAGTTGTGATAACGCAATTGGTTCTTTCTACAACTAGGCAAACGACATAGGATTCTACATACGATTTAGGCTTATAGATAGAGTTTGCTATGCTAGACGGTTCTGTGAACATTTCAAAACTTGATTGTGCACGACGCTCTAATTTCTATCAGATACGTACAGATATATAAAACAAATATTTGATTAGGTATTTTAAATATTAGTGGTGATTTAGTTATTCAACACTGTTATTAGACAATCACATGACAAACATAAACATTAACTTACTTATTTTATTTAGCTATTCAATTTCCGTTAAACATATATTTTTATTCAGGCTAGTTGTAGTAGGTAAATGTAGATTTTTCCTTAAAGCAATAAACAAAACAGATACTTTAAACTACAAAAATGTGATTTTATGATCTGAAATCAATTTTGTGTTGCGTCCATTTGTATTGTTTTTGGCTTACTTAATCTTAATCTTGTGTAGTTTTAACTTAAAGCCGAGCACCTCGCTCAGCACACCCGACAGGGCCGATAGGATGACCACCTTGATGGTTGTGAACAGATACGGATTGGCACTGAGACCAGAGATCTTGAATGGCGTTTCGAGCTCCTTCAGCAGATCGGCTGCCAACTTTAGTACGCTATTTGAGACCATTAGTTCCTCCTTCTTTTTAGGTTTTTGTTCAATTTGCAAATACAAATTGATTTGCTCGGTTATCAGTACCGAGACACTGCGATATTTATGCTGGATTTTCTGGCCCAGCGTCATGAAGCGCAGCAAATAGATGCCAATCGTAATTGACCAGATGAGCGCCTCCAGCGTTAGATGTGTGTGCAGATTAACCGAATCCTTGAGCCACTCAACACTGAGAAAGGCCAGCAGCAGCAAGGTGACTATAAATGCCGCAGACACAATTATATCCACCGATCGCTGCGGACCGCGTTTCTAAAAGAATTAAAACACATTAAATTAAAAATTAGTCATTAAAAAAAATAAATAATTACCTTCAAATAGGAGCGCACACTCAGCCAGGTTTTGATGTTGCGCACCTTGTTGAGGCGGAAATGGGGCAGATTAGATTTACGTGCTCGGCGCGATGAAGTCAGATGCGAAAACAGTTTGGCATACAGAAAACTAAAACGAGAAAATT
Organism: Drosophila dives; assembly: GCA_035042365.1. NCBI lineage: Eukaryota > Metazoa > Arthropoda > Insecta > Diptera > Drosophilidae > Drosophila > Drosophila dives. Next base: position 3,127,498 of record JAWNLJ010000129.1, on the reverse strand, counting down.
AATTGAACATTAATTTTACAAATATCAAAAATATTACCCTAATCTTAGGAACCAAACGAAATTATCAGCTTATGGATGCAGTTAATTTTAAAAATATATCTTTCTGAATACAATTTTTAAATATTTCCAATGAGCATAAGCAAAAACATTAGTTATCTAAAATATAATTGAGTGATTCATTTGAATAGGGACCTGAAAGGGGTATGCATATTTTCATTAATCGATGGCATCGATGGTAAGAACTACGCAGGAGGGAATGTTAAGTTTACCGTTGCTTGAAGGTGCGCTCCGCCACAGCAAATATAATGAAGAGGATGAGCGTCAGGCAAAGACGTTGAGCAAAGCCCAAAGCCAGCACGGTGCGTTCCCACTGTGAATTGCCGAAGGCAAAGCCGAGCAGTGTGAAGAGCGAGGACGACGACTTCTCCCACAAGAGTTGCGGCATATACAAATAGCTGATTTCGCTGGCCTTGTCCGCATCAATGGTGATCTGTAAACAAGTATTTGATTTAATTGTTATTTGATGCATTCCAAAAACGCTTACCTCACACAGCCGACAGAAGGTTGGTATCATCGTCAACAGAAAGGAGAAGAAGACGCCTATGTAAATGTAATCGTTGGTGACCCCCAGCGAATCCACACGCTCAATAATGCACGAGGCGATCTCCAGCACAGACATCTGCGCCTTTTTCGCATCGCGCTGATCCCAAATGGTGCAGCTTACTAACGGTGAAATAGTTTAATCTATTTTTGAAAGTTTCCAATCCTCATGGTTTTTCACTTACTGCGATCCAGGCTACTGTGCGGATTGAGTATGGTTGTGGGTGTGATGTCCAGTTCTGGCATCTCCTCGTCGCTGCATGCCTTATGCTTGTAGCCGTCATCGGACGCATCCAGTTCAGAGGTGTAACTGCAATCGTCACTGTTGGTGGTGACGCCAAGCCAATCGGTGGCAGATGTGTTGCACTCCTGGGTGCCAGCGGAGGCTGGACTCGATATCACGTCCGCATCGTCGCATTCGTCGGACTCGGCACAGCTGCTGGTAGAATCTCTGGCGAGTTTATCTGCGCTGGTGGTTGGCGCATTGGCGCCGCCGTCACTCTTGGTATTGGTATTGCTGTTGGTTATGGTGGTGGTGCTGGGGCTGCTGGTGCAGCAGCTGCTGTTGTTCGCATTGAGACGCAAACGTAGGTGACAGGCCGGTGTGACAATGTTGGGTGTGTTGTTGTTGCTGCTGCTGGCATTGGCAATGACAGCATTATTAGGCGAATGACTGTTATCCTCGCCACTGGAGCTCTTGTTGTTCAGACTCTCGAAGCCATCATCATCGCCAATGCAGCGACGCCTTCGACAATTGTCCTCCAAATTGCCGGCTTCTACGCTGGACGAGGGCAGCTCATTTTCCTCAAAAATGGCATAGAACTGGATGGGTGTGTGCCAATTGACATTGCGCTTCTTATGTGGACTATCCTGAGGCTTGAGATCGTACAGCGGTTCAGTTAGTGCTGTCGTGCTATCCGCCGCTGCTGCTTGTTGCTGATGATGATGATGATTATGTACTATGGCTATGGCAGTTGTGCTGGGGCCGCCTTCCTCGCTGGCAATTGGGACACAGTTGCATTGGTTTAGCTCGGCGCCAGCTGCTGTTGCTTCAGCGACAAGAGGCGTCAATTTGGCACGCCGCGTACTTAATGAGTGGTTGCTACTGGGCTGTGAAATGTCCGCATCAGATTGACGCAAGCTACAAATAAAAATATAATAGTTAAAATAGTTAGCTATAAAAATTAAGCTGATAACAAACTTGCCGCACAAACTTCTTGCGACGCCGCAAACGATGTTCCCTTGGCGCGTTGCTTTTCTCGCCAAATGTGGACATGGAAATGCGACGCAATTTGTTTTTATTGCTGGCACCCGAACCAGACGTATTTGTTGCGACAATTTGCGAGTGTATTAAACTTATCAGTAAACTAAGCGCAAATGGTATTAGCAGAGCACTAAGCATATCAGCACTTTCCTCTGTCGAATGCTGCTGCTGCGGATGTTGCGTCTGCTGCTGCTTGTTGTCAGCAACAGATGCAGAAACAGCATCGAGAATCGTTGCATTCCCTGCCCGCTCGTAGACGAGGGGCGCAATTCGATTGCTGTGTAGGATGTATATGGCCCAGTTTATCAGTTGGGTGATATATAGGCACAGTATAAAACCGAAGGCATTCGGCGTCGTCTGCTTGACCCACCATTGTGTGTAAAGTGGTAGCAGCAGGTAACGCAAGATCGCCAAACGGATGACAGTCAGAAGGGTTTGTTTGGGTTTCGCTTTGGGAAATGTGGAACCTGTTTAAAGAAATATTATTAAAAGAAAGTTTAATCTTGTTTGTATTGTGGTAAACGCACCTCGCACTAGATCCACATCGATAAGCTCAGTTTTTAGTTTGGTGTTCTTCAGATTGACGCTATTGAAGCCATCTAAAATGCGCTGCTCGACGGTTTTCTCCCATTCTTGTTTATCATAGGTGCCGATGCGTTTCTGGTACCTATTCCAAAGTTAAGCAAATAAATAAAATATAATAATAATGTCCTGCAGATGCTTACCATGCGACAATTTCATCCAATTTCATAGTAATAATGACATAAAATCCGCTATATTGTCACGCGCCCTGCTGGAGAAGCAATGAAAGCAAATTTTATTTGATTTAACTCTTGATCAAAGTAGAAACACATTACAGAAAAGCTGCTACGATTGAAACGAATCTAACATGAACAATGCCCGCTGATATCGTATACTTTTCACTTTAAAAAACATAATTTTTCAATTGAAACTGAACGGTTTGTTTAAATGAAACCGGTTTCTGGCTAAACAAGCCGGGTTAAGACTTAGGATTCAATAACCAAGAAGTAAATGATATCGCGGAAGCATTAGAATACTTAAATAGTCGTTTTAATGACGCGTAATACACCAACAAGCAAAAAAATCAATTTGGGAAACCCACACAAGTTCTATGCGGAAAACCCGATCGAAATTTCGCTACCCTTTCAATTTAAATTTAAACAATTACAAAAAATAAGCATTAAAAAAATTTAAAATTTCCACTCATGTTCTCACGTTGCATAAGTCTGTGAGAATAAGTTTCAACTAATTTTGCCTTAGTTACGCTCTTTAATATTTGAATCATTAACAAAAGATTCAGTGGCTAAAGTAATAATATTTATAAAAAAATAATAATAGAATAAAAACCACAACAAAGGAGGAATTGCAAATCAGCTGATAACTTTCACCTTCACATTGAAACGCGATAAAAAGCTTTCTGTTGCTGAAGAGCTACGATTATCAATGTAAACTTTGCAATGTGTTTATGTTTTTCTTTATTTGTTTGTGCGTGTTTTTTTTAATATAAATCTGCAAGAAAAACACAAATTCTGTTTTTGGTATTTAGGGTTGTAGGTCTGTCTGTCGTTGGGGCGCCACTGCAATGCTGTTGGGTTCAAGGTGGGTCGTTCCTGCCTACACCGTACATTGCAGCTCTATTTAATTTAATATACATTATATTTGGCGCAGAATTAATGCACTTTACATTCATCGATTTGCACTTTACCTGTAAACTATACAAATGCTAATCTATTTTTATACACTTCCAAATGGGCGCGCGTTATCTTAGGCACTGTTGACAGCACTTGCTGTGTGTGTGTGTTTAAGCTGTGAATTTAGCATGCACTACGCATACCAACATTGGTTGTATTTGCTGGTCTTGTTGCACTTGCATTTATGGCCGAAATCAAATCAATTCGATCAGAACACAGCACGAAACGACAACTTCCTCCACCTACGAAACTTGGATATATGTGTGCAGTGCGACCAAGCATTGGAACCCACAAAATATATCACAGAAAACTATGATGAGTAAGCGGGCACACTTAAACACTATCGACTGTTACTTCCCATTGGAATATATCGATATTAATATCGTTACGATAGTATCAATACTGTCTATTTCGAATTAGATTTACTTGTACTTGATCGGAAACGCAACTACTTCTTAATAACTAACTGTTAAAGGAATGCATCTAAATTGCCTCTACATTTTACTTATGCTGTTTCTTCGTTTTTTCATTTCGTTCATCTAAGCCATTATGGCTGTATTACTTAAGTGAAAATAAATTAATGAGTTCATTATTGCTTTGTTGTGCATTGCTTTTACATCTCAATATTTTGTATATGGTGATGAATAAATAGATCTCGTAGTGTGTATGTATTAATCACACATGTTTTGATTTTGTTTTGCTTCAATGCCGCAATGTGCTCGCAGCTGTTGTGTCTTGGAAACACTTACGCATTTTGCAATTTCTCCTTACACTTTCTTCATCGCTGTATATACCGACTGCGGTACATACATTCACACATAAATACGTATGTTCATCGCGTAGTTTGCGCGTTTTGTTTTTACAGGAAGTTTCGTAAGACCACCGAGCGTCTCTATATATATATATATACAAATATATGTGTGTATGTTTATATGTACGTAGGTATGAAGATGCATAAACAAAGAATTGCATCGGAAAGTATACAATGCAAAAGTCTCTCGCTAGTTGCCCAAGAAATTTCACCATACGCTTTGTACAATCTTGCAGCGGGTCGTTTCTCGCTCTATTGCTCATTCAGAAAGCTAATGCCAAAAAGCTAAAATGCCCGAAATATAAGATCCCTAAAGCTCGCGTCTGGGTCTCTTCAATGGCACAGAATGTTCACCAAAAGACTTTCAGTTGCGAGCGGACCTCTGCACGGAGTGGAACAAAATTAAAAAACTAAAAGAGTACAGTCCGCGGAAAACATTCAATTAATAGAAATATATATATATACATATATATAAATATATTTATATATATATATATTTATATATATATATATTTATATATATATAATCGAATTTTCTCACATATACCCTATATATATTTTTGCCTGTATATACAATATGCGCACAAAGAATATGTATTAGTGTACGCCAAAGAAATAAGATTTTCAACTAAAAATAGTGCCATAATTTAAAAAATATATATTTTTTAATAACGACAACGCAACTAATCGACGAATTTTCAACTAACTAAAAAATAAATAGATAAATCCACACACAAGCACGCATGTTGGGGTTCAGAGTTTAAATAAAAGGAAAATAAAAAAATCGCAACGGCTAAGTCAAAAATTTGAATTGAATAAAACGTATTGAAGGAAATCGAAAGATGACATTCACGCGACTAAAAACTCTGACATTGCTCGTGTGTACGTTACTGGCACTGAGTTTTCCCGGATATGTGAATTGCGCTAACAAGAAAGGATCGCAGCCAGCAGCTGCAGCGCCGCCGCCGCCACCACTTGAGCCGGAGGCCGTCATCGAGGAGGTCAATGCCAAGCAGTTAGAGAAGCTATTGGCCGACAAGGATTACGTTGCCGTTTTCTGGTGTAAGTACACGCATACACGCATACACCCACACACACACACACACACACACACACACACACACCTACACACACATATATTTATACAGATATATATATATATATGTGTGTGTCTAGTAATGGGCGAGATATGTGAGATCCGGGCACAGCGATAACAATTCGATTTAATCTGCTTCACAACGCACGATGGCCGCGCGACTCGAAATAGTAACAGAAGCCATATTATATAAATTTTCTCTAGTGAAAATTCTAAAAATTCGCATACAAGTGAAAATATGTGAAAAATTTCGTTGTACGAAATATCTCGAGATTTTCATTCGGTTTAGTTTTTTTTCCGTTTTTTTTTTTTGTTTTTTTGTTGGTAGTAGTCTCTGTTCGTTTTTTTTCGCTGTTTGTTTCTATTTTCCCCCCGTTTGTCTCTTTGCGTTTCTGTTTATGAGCAGCAATCGCTTTGGCTGTGAGAAATTGCCGTGGTTTTAGTTCTTCTTATTTTAGTACTATCTGCAATATGTATCTATCTCTGATGTATGTCGTCACTTTTGTGGCTTTGGATTCTCAAAAAAAATAATTGAAAAATTGGCCAGTAAATAGGCGCCCGCTTTAATTATTGTAATTAGCTATCTAAAATTAGGGCTAAATTTTCCTTAAGAAAAAGATATTCTCTAATTTACTCTCCTTATGTACCAAAGTATTAATTTCGTTATGAGCTGCCAATAAAAATGTTAAATAAATAAACTATGATATATGATTATGAATAACTCGCATAAACAAAGCACTGCGTGATAATAATTTATCAGATTAAAATTAGCTATGTTAATCACCTTCAGATCTTGTATATGGTAACTTTTCAAGGAAAAATATAAATATTACTTCAATGCCGTAAATGAATTAAAAATCTACTTGAAACGATTCCAAGTTTATTAAATCTATTTGTTAATGCATGAAAATAATAAAATTTGCTATAGCATTGACATTTCACAATTTTCCAAAATCTATTCTTGTTGACACTGATCTTATTTATACACACGAAAATCCCAAAGGAAATTAAATATACTATAAATGAGCCGGAGAAAAGACTACGCAAATGGTAGCTAATTGAATTTTGCTTGTAATTTACCAGAACAAACGTTTGTTTATTAGTTCAAGTAAATTGATGTTATTGCAGTATATTGCTAGCGGAAAATATACATATCTGTATACTGGAGGCAAATACAATTGAAATCAATTCAAACCAAATCAAATATTGCGTATACGTAATATGGGTGCAACATCTGTTCCTTTTTGATTTGATGCCCATAAGAAACTATAATACAAATCCAAATACTTGTTTTCACTATACAATCGCAGTTCAACAAGTTGGAATGCTAATGTCGAGTAAGCTCGACCAGAAGATACCCAAAACCGAAGATTCAAAATAGCAAGTGGAAAATAAATAAAGAAAATGATTGCGTGTAATTTAAAATAAATGTAATATTAGAATTATTTTCTTGTACATTTTTATTATCTCCGGAAAGCTGTATTTAGAATTGTTGCTTATCGATACTTGTCGATATTGGCTTAATTCGATACACGGTGATTAAATGAAAACCGACCTACAATTTTTACAGTTTATCGAATGGTTTAAACTGTAAAGCTATTTCTTGAATTGGATTTTATTGCTATCGGTAAATAATGATTTTTGATATTGGAAGAACTTAAGTCGAAGTTTAAAAAATACCGATAAAATCAATCATTCTTATATCTTTTAAGTTTATCAATGTACTGTTAAGGAATATTCTTACTGTGTAGAAAATGTAATCGGTGAATGCTTCTTATCAGTACTCTCGCATATCAGAAAGTAATCGATATAAAAAGAATAATAAACTTGATCATTTAGCTCTTATAATATAATATATATATAAATATAAATACATATATATATGACTCTATAACTTATAGGCTCGGAGATGTTTTCTTCTGCCATCTATAACCTTTTGCATAACTTATTTAAACCGTTGTTAAACTTTTTCAATGGACTCTGGGTATAATTATATATACTCTCGAAATATATATTTATATACAACTAATGAAACAAGTGCAAACCTATTTTAACTGGCGCAAATCGGTGCCAAAATTAAACCCGAACAAATTTACTTTTGTATAGATGCAATTGTATAATATAGGGGCATGCAACCACCCAAATCCGACGCCGCCAACACATTGGCCACGGCTTTTTGTGGTACAATTCATTTCCCTAATAGTGGCCGCATCAATTTTATGAATTAATTTACAAAAGTGCTGTTGGCAGTTGTGCACACATTAATAGCTGACCATATACACACATATATACCATATATACACCTCTTATGTATATATACCCTGTTAACCATTTACAATAATAATGAAAGCAATGCAATTTCTGTTGCTGCTGTCATTTCATTCACTAGCCTGGGCTCTGGGCCCCAGAATGCCATCAGCGGTTCTTGCTCTTTAGTGTGTTTTGTTTGGTGATCAAGGGGTGGAGTGGGGTGCGGGGATAATGGGGATGAGGGGCAAGTATGCGTTACCGATGAGGCATCCTGTATCGCTATGAATAATCGCCGCGGCATTTGGCGTCACACGCGACAGTTGCTAGCCGTCAATTTATGTTGGTATCTCTATGCACTTTTCCGAGAATCTCAATCGCTGACAAAAAAAAAAAATATATTGCAAAAAATATAATTTTATAATGTGACCAATTGTTGAATTGCTTACAGATGCGCGTAGCTGTGTAACCTGTGATAAGGTTTTAGCGGAACTCGAAAAAATCGACGATGACACCGATTCATTTGGTGTGGATTTTGTTAAAATTAACGATAAACGACTGGCCAAACAATATGGCATCAAGAACTTCCCAGCGCTAACTTACTTCAGGTAAATGCAACACACAAACATAAACAGATTAACGAAGAGAAAGCTTGAAAGTGGCATTCACAAATACCGATCCTTAGGGAAAAGGAACCCATCATATATGATGGTGATCTTATGGATGAGGAGGGCGTGCTCGATTTTCTAACCTCGCTCGAGGCCATGGATCTGCCCGATCGCATCGAGGAGGTCAACGCAAAGATATTGCTCAAGATTATCGAGGATACCGATTTTGTTGCCGTCTTATTCTGTGAGTACAAATCATTCCTTAATGCAAACATATTTCTCTCTCTCTTTCTATCTTTATCTTTACCTATGATTATTATTTATACCTATCGGCGGAATATTTTGAAAAATATACTTCAAAGCAGTTGCAGTTTTTAGCGTTCAAATAAAAAAATATATAATTAAAGCAAAAACTAAACCAAAAAAAGTTAAGCTCTCTTGTGACTAAAATTCATACAACTTAGGTGCAATCGATAAATACTATTTTACCTAGTTATGTATTTAGATGTAGATATTAACTTTATTATCTTGTAACTTGTAACTAACATAAGCAAAACTACGGCGGCATCTTAACTAAGTATATATATATACAATAATTATCTTTGTACTTATATACATACATACATAACGGCGGGCGGTAATTGTTGCCCCATTCTAAGCATATTTACATAAGCCAATATATATGTATGCGTTGTATCTATTCAAACGGTAACAGGTCCTGATCATGAAACATGCCCACCCAGGGTAATGGGTAAGTTTGTGCATATTTAATGGGTTGCCTTTGACTTGTGTCCCCCCAAAACTACTTAAACCACCAAAAACCTACTTTCAACCTTCTTTCCGAATATAACCAAACTTAAACTTATCCAATTGATCACATTTGTGACTCCAAACAACCAATTTTCCCAAAATCTTTAAACTACATATGCACAAAACCCTCACCAACCTTTGTACCTATACCTGTATATATATTTTTATATATGTAAATATGTGTAACACTTTCTAACTTTATCTCGACATATGTACAAAATCTTCTTTTTTTGTCGCTATTAATCACCTGCTAATCTTGAATGTGCTAGTATTACTAATTCTGTGTAATGATCTAACAGTTTGTTTTTTCGAAATTATAAATTTGTTTGTAATCAGCTTTTCGATTTTAGATTCGATTTTTTAATTTTTTAGGCCGGGTACTGATTATTACAATTTTTTGTAGGTTTCCTACATATTTAAGATATTAATTTAATTTTATTCCGAAAAGAAAAAAATGTAAACATCTTAAGAGCTGCTCATCCCAAACATTGGTTTTTAAATTAGTATTTTGAGTAACATATCTTTACAAAACAAAATATATTGTTATCTAAAATATTAATTTTAGATACATGTTTCGAACAACACTATATATATTCTGGTTTTATCACCAGTTGTAGTAGGTTCATTTTGTTTTCAAGGATATGGAAAATTCAGAGGTGTTATATATATTGTTTTAATTATGTGGACTTTTTTCAGCTAATATAATATCCCTATAGATATAGGGATTGTATTGTTGAGAAATTAGTAGATTGGCAGTAAAAAATAACAACTGTAACAAATATATTGTTACTTTATACTATTTCCAAAATTAGATGGTAAAAATTAATTACTCATCGTGATGTAAAATTTTAAAGAAATTTGTCAAAGTGTTCAAATATTGAAATTGAAAAACGAAATTGTTAAGAAAAAGTATAATATGTGTTTCGATTTATTATGTACTGGTAAATTTGTTATATTTTTAAATTTACTTAAATATAATAAATAAAAATTTCAATAAGCTAAATTTATGTAAATATATCCAAGGAAAGTCCAAGCACACATTTTGGAGACAAATATAAATTTTTGGATTTGAATTCTGAATTTAATTCATGATGTATTCCAATATTGTGAATGCAAGGGACTTTTGGTAGATAATGTAAATATAACTGGCAAACAAGTTGGCAAATAGAAAGAAAATACAATTATTACGTATACGTATAAAAATAAAATGACAGCACACAACATAAACGAGATTCAGATTCAGAAGGAGCAGAAACAGCTTTAACAAATAAATGTCTGGGCTCAGCGCCAGACCATGTTCACAGCCCGGCGGAATGTTTTAATCAATTATTAAGAATAAATTTCATATATGATATAATTGTTAAAGTCATCGCAATCGGCAGCATATAGATGGAAGTATATATAGAGTTTATGGAACAAAGGAAATGAACATTTCAATGGAAAACATAAACCCATTGGCTTTATTGCGTGCTGTGCGGGGTAAGCGCGGCGACACCAAAGTGTAGCAGTTTTATTTATTTGTTTTTGTTTTAAGCTCTTTTTTTTGCTTTTTGTATTTTTCAACACATCAGAGCCACCTACAATTTTAGGTTTATAAATAGCAACTCAAGCAGTTGGTTGGCCAACAAAATTATTTTACGTTGCTGTTATTTTTGCTCAATTTTCAGACAACTAACTGTATATACGCGTGCATATATAGACGCACATGCACACACACACACACAGACTCACAGCCAAATACATTGTACGAATATGTACGTACTGTATGTCTGTATGTATATTTGAATACGACATGTATTTTTATAAAGCGCAGACAGCGCACAAAGGTCTCCGCATAGATGATCAGCATGTAGGTGAGACAAGAACAAGATATTCTGGCTCCTAAGTCTGTTCTGCATCCATTGTTCTGCCTTTTGTCGAAATTTCTAAACGCATCGACACAACGCACATGAGTTTGTTTGGGATCTCTGTTCTATACCCTTTATTTGAATGCCCCAATCTAAAGAACGATTTCAGAAAGATAAATTTATTAAAATATCAAAAAAATTGTTCTTTCATGCTCATTATAATTATTATTTATTATGTATGTATTTAATGTATCCCACATACCATAATTTTTTAAAATATCTTAAAAATTAAGTTTAAAATAAAAAATAAAATAAATATATTAATTCTGATTGAAAATTCAATCAGTAACAAATTATTAAATATTTTTTACATTATAAATGTGCATTATAAACAAGGTTTAGATATTAATTTAAACGAACGTAATTTTAATTGCAAACGAATCAAAACGAAAGAATAAATTTATAACGTAGATTAAAAACTGAGCAAATTTATTAAAAAAATATTTGTAATAAATCAAAATTTTAAATAATATTTGAAATTCAAATTAAAGTTACAAATTAAGGGATAAATAACGTACTAAAGATGTCTAAAAAACATTTACTAAACAAGCTAAAGCAAAGCCTTGTGCCGTTTAAAGGGTATTAAAAACAACTTTTGATTGTATGTTTTTTGCTTCAAACTGCAGACAGACAGCAGTTTTAATTGCTTTAACATACAGCAAAACATCAAGATGCTGGCACTCACGAGCCGGCATGGATGTCATTATGGGCAGCTCTTTAGTTGCAGCCAATGCGATTTTACATAATAAATATATATATAATATATATAAATATATATATATATATAGTTGTGTGTGTATGTGTTTTAGTTGTGCTAGTAAATGCGGCAAGTGTGTTCTCTAGCCGACTGACTTGCACTATTTTTAGTATTTGCACAAGTCTGCAGCAAATTCATTATTGCATTTTTCATACTAAATGTTCAATTTCAGCCAAAACCTGTCAAAAATATAAACATAAACATGTTTAGTCACTGGCGCAGTAATATATTCATAGAAAATATTTATCTTTACATATCTATGTGCATGTGTGGGTGTATTTGTGCGTGTGTGTGTGTCCTTGCCACCTTGACAAAACACACTCACCCAGTGAAAATAGCTCCGAAGTAATTAATTTGCTGCGCTTAAAATTCAAAGATTGGGGATATTTTATTTTTGTTAAGAATTTACTCGGTAGTCAAAGGCTTAAAGTTTAGAAACTTCATAGATTATTTTGTAGGGTTTAACTTAATATAACTTATATATGTATGTATATTTATACATAATATATAAATTTGCACACAGATATTTTATGCATATATTATCAAATAGACAAAAGTATAAAAATTCATAAGATATAAATATATAAATACTTTTTTATAGTTAATCTTTATTGAATTATGCTGAAGACAAAGCTGGCAATTTGTAAAATAAATATTTTAAATTGTGATATATATATTACGTATACGTGGAGCATGCCAAAAGGAAAGCTCGATAAAAACTCACGCAAAGCAAAACTGATAAATGTGAGAAGCGCAAAGAGCGAGCTTTTATATGTGCAGTTTGAAGTAGCGGAATGGTAAATGTAGAACTTTTCCCAATGTAATTAATTTATAAGTTAAATTCGATTATAGTTTTATTGCAACAAACCATTTAATTGTTCGTGGTTTTCGTTTCGGTTTCGGCATGGGCAAACTCAACAGGTGGTAAACAAAAATAATACTAAAGATTTCACTTTTGTACACAAACGATTTAATGTGATGGTGTAATGTGATTTTCAACACCATTGCTGGCAAAGCAAAACACATTTGCAACAATTGCTCAAAGCTCTCACGATTCTATTCTTGTCTTGCATGTATCCTAACGTCAATTCGATCTTCTTTGTACTATTAACCTTAACCTTACAGTTGCACACGAGAATGGTTCGATAATTACAATACTGATGTACTTATACAGTAAAAAAAAAGTAATCAATTACCAAATCACGTGTTACCCCCAATACCAGCCCCAAGCAAACAAATACTAATAGAAAACCATACCATATTTGTTGTGCTAGTATCCACAAAAACAACCAAGTCTAATGTCAACCTTAGCAGATGTTATGGAGCTTAAGAGAAAACTATATCTAATCTTTGCACATCGTTTATCAGATAAACAGCAATGCCGCAAGTGCGCCAAGGCGTTGCAAGAATTGGAGAATATCGACGATGAGGCCGACCAGCTTGGCATTGGTTTTGTGAAAATACACGACGAGGCATTGGCCGATGAGTACAACTTGGGCAATCTGCCGGCATTGGTCTATTATCGGCACCAAACTCCGATCATCTATGAAGGTACAAAACACCAGCTCCCTTACATGTAGAAGTTGTTCTCCACATTCCTCACACCTCATACAATTCATATAAAAAAATTCAGGACAAATCGTTTGATTGTACCTGTTCCTGTTCCTGTTGCCTAATTATCGAAATGTGTGTCTGTGCCGCAGGTGAGCTGCAGCGTGAGGAGGATGTCTTGGAGTGGTTGGTGCAAAATAAATCAACCGGTGATGAGGATGATGTTATCGAGGATGTTACCTCTAAGACTCTATCAACGCTGATTAGCAATATTGATAATTTGGTTGTGCTATTCTGTATGTATATTGATCCAAGACATAGATATAGATACATATGTTTATGGATCACACCACATATCATCTACAGATGATCACGGCAATGACGATTCGATGACCGTGTTGGAGGAGCTCGAACAAATCGACGATGACTGCGATAAGCACGGCATACAGTTTGTTAAGATCGATGATGTCAAGGCGGCGGCCGATTACGGAATCGAATCGGTACGGGACAGAATTGCAACTAAATCGTAAAAAGCACAGCAATATTGATATAATGAATCTATGATTTGTAGATTCCGGCAATTGTATATTTTGAAAAAAAAATTCCAAACGTGTACGATGGCGATCTCATGGATGAGGAACAGATACTGAAATGGTTGTTGGGACAGTTGGAACACGATGAGATCGAGGATGTCACCGATGAAATGCTCGATACAATGGTTAAAGAAGGACGCGTCATTGCAGTGCTGTTCTGTAAATATACATATATTACCAATACAATAAGATAATCTACAAGAAAAACGTTTGGCGCATTTTGATCATCTGACGTGTTTTGCAGACGATAACAACGACAAGAAATCTCAAAAGGTCCTTGAAGAACTTGAGAACATTGACGATGAATGCGACGCTTTGGGCATTACTTTCGTGAAAATCGACAACCCCGAGGAGGCCGTCGAATATGGCATCAATAAAGTTCCTAAACTGATATACTTTGAAAAAGGCATTCCAACTATATACGAAGGCAATCTGGAGGATGAGGAGAAGCTATTGAAATGGCTTGAAGAACAAACAAGTTCCGATCAAATCGAAGACATTACCGATGAAATGTTGGATTTGATAATTGAGAAAATGCCACATGTTGCTGTGCTGTTCTGTAAGTGATTTCCCGCACAAGCCAAATAAACCGGATATCCTATTTAAACTGTAGATAATGTATAGATCGTATATATATATATACACATTTGTTGTTCTTTGTAAAATCGGGGTGTGTCTGAGTGTCTGCATTTAATCATAACAAAGCAAAAGCTGCCTTCTGCTCGATGTGCTTATCAATTTATTAATTTTAATAGCGCTTCAACTAATACATAAAAAAACTAAACCGGATATTCTCTAGTGAATTTAGTAACAAAAATCGCGTATATATATCATATGAATTCGAGTCGTAACTTTTACAAATATTTCGTAATATCAAACCAGCTTGTAAACACAGAGAGCTTTTCAGTAGTGAGGTTATTTAAACTTTAGAAGACCTGCAGAAATTTTTCCATTTTCAATTATCATTGTAAGGATATATAAATAATTGATGACAATCTTTCACAGATGACAAAGATCAAAAGAAATCACAGAAAGTCCTCGCAGAATTGGAAAACATCGACGATGAGTGCGATCAGAACGATATTGCATTCGTGAAGATCGATGATGATAAGGAAGCTAAGGAATGGGGAATCGATGAGATACCCTCGATTGTACTCTTTGAACGGGGTATTCCACATATCTACGAGGGCGATCTGATGAAAGAAGACGAGCTACTTGGCTGGCTGGTGCATCAGAAGCGTTATTCAGAAATTCCCGAGGTCACCGATGAAATGAAGGACAAATTGGTCGAGAACACTGAACATTTAGCAGTTATTTTCTGTACGTAATCGAAGCACACATTTAACTCACTGAACTCCTGCTGATTAATATGATTCTTTGAATTGACAGATGACAAGGATGACAAACAGGATATGCGCATTCTGAATGAACTGGAAAACATTGACGATGAACTCGAAAAGGAGGGAATCGTCATCGTGCGCATTGATAATGCCGCCGAGGCCAAGGAATATGGTCTCGATCATTTGCCCGCCCTGATCTACTTTGAGAATAAAATACCTGCCCTGTATGAGGGCGATTTGATGAACGAGGATGAAGTGCTTGAGTGGCTGCTGGTGCAGAAGAAAACGGCAACTATTGAGGAGGTCACCGATGAGATTCTCACCAATCTGATCAATGAGCACGAATACGTTGTTGTCTTCTTTACGGGTCCCTGCGAACCGGGCGAGGCCTGCGATCATACCTTGGCGGCGTTGGAGAGCATCGACGATGAGCTGGATGAGGCTGGCATCATTTTTGTTACCACTGAGGATACCGGCATCGCTAAGAAATATAACGTCAAAACTTATCCACGATTGGTGTTCTTCAGAAATCGTGATCCGTTGCACTTTACGGGCGACTTGGATGACGAGGACGAAGTATTGGCCTGGATCACTGATGACGAAACCCTCGAAATTCCCGGCAAAATCGAGGAGGTCAATGTTAAAATGTTGGATAAGATTTTGGCGGAAAACGATCATGTTGTCGTGTTCTTCTGTGAGTAAATTAAGCATAGCAAAATGCCCTTTTCTATTTACAAAATGATTGTGCCCTTTATAGATGCCGAGGGGGATAAGAAGGCTCAGAAGATCCTCAACGAATTGGAGAACATCGATGACGAATGCGAGGAAAAAGACATCGACTTTGTAAAGACATCCGACAAAGATATTGATAAGGAATACGATTTGCCTGGCTTACCGGCACTTGCATTTTATAGACATAAGTTTAGAACAATTTACACCGGTAAGTAAACATAGGTAATTTGTAATATTCTACATATCTTTATAAATAACAACACCCATCTATATTTGAAGGTGATCTGATGAAGGAAGAGGAAATCCTGGAATGGGTTATCGAATTGCATGAATCGACAGCTGACGTCATCGAATCGGTCGATCGCAAAACGCTGCAAGTGTTGATCAACGATGTTGAACATCTCGCAGTTTTCTTTTGTACGTTATCAAAATAATAATATTTAAGTTAAAAATAATATTAATGTTGATTTATTGCATTTAACAGACGATGATGAGTGCGAGACGTGCCCTGGTATTTTGGAAGAACTGGAGAATATCGATGACGATACCGATAAGCATGGCATTCAGTTTGTCAAGTCAAATGATGTCAAACTAGCTCATGAAATTGGCATTTTCGCATTCCCTGCTTTAGTCTACTATGAGACAGGCGTTCCGATCATGTATGATGGTAAGCGATAATATAAAAATAAATAGTTTATACTCAGCTAATTTCACCTTTCCTTTTTATATTCTCTTCTTTTGTAGGTAATCTCAAAAATGAAAATCGAGTGCTGCAGTGGTTAATCAATCAAAAGAGTAAGCGTTCTTTTTTCAAATGTTTTCTCTGCTTTCTAACTCACGCTCATAAGTCAAACATTCAATATCAAATCAGTTGAGCCTACAATATCTTGGCCGAACTAAAAGAGACTCTGCATATCAAATCCAAGCAAGTCGGATATATCCAAATATCATTCTACCCGTTTATAGCCATCATATACAGAGCAAAACGTAATCAATACTTTTGATATATATATGCTATATATACAATAGGCAACGATGACGATGGAAGTGATGAGAACATAGTTAAGTTAAGCTATCCAAAAGAAAGTGATCTGGATAAGAGAGCGAAATTGAAACGCCTACAGCAAACGATCCGAAATCAAAGATTACGAAAAAATTCGAAAAATGACGATGACGATGACGACGACGATGACGACGACAAAGACGACGACAAAGACGACGACGATGATAATAACGATGACAACGGTAACGAAAATGACGATGATGAAGACGAAGACGAAGACGACGACGATGACGAGAATGGAGATGATGATGATGACGAAGATGGGGACGATAATGGAGAAGATGATGAAGACGAAGACGAGGACGAGAACGACAATGATGACGATGATGATAACGATAACGATGACGATGACGATAATGAAGACAATAACGATGACGATGATGACAATGATGATGACAATGATGATGACAATGACGACGATGATGAAGAAAACGACGATAATGATGACGATAATAATGAAGATAATGAAGACGATAATGAAGACGATGACGATGATAATAATGATGACGATGACGATGTTGACGATGACGATAATAAAAATGATGACGAAAATGATGATGATGATAATAATGATGATGATGATGATGATGATAATGATGATGATAATGATGAAGATGATGATGATAATGATGATGATAATGATGAAGATAACGATAATATTAATAACGAAGACGATGACGAAGACGATGAAGATGAGAATGGAGACGAGGACGAGGACAATGAGGATGACGATGATAACGGAGACGATAACGACAACGGTAATAACGACGATAATGACGACGATGACGACGACGATAATGACGACGATAACGACGACGATGAGGACGAAGATGACGATGAAGATGGAGAAAATGACAATGATAACAATAAGAATGATGATGACGACGATGATAATGATAACGATGACGATGACGATGACAAAAATGATGACGATGACGAAGAAGATATCAGCAAGCAAATATATAAGCATAAAGTCAAAGGCCGAACGATACATCGGCTTTCTGATCTTTGCGCGGGTCATCTAATAGATGAAATAGGTAATACGTGAATGTGAGTTGCCATTGCCGCACTAACTGAAGTTGTTTATTGTTTTGATATCCTATCTGACCTACATAAACACAAAACAAAACACAATATTTGAAAAACAACTCAGATACTACACCATAATAATTGTCTATCCATAGACCTCGATAAATGGAATCCTAAGAATGCATTGCACAAAGGTAACAAAAGCGATGTTATAAATGTGTTTGCGCATAGCTTTTGTGATACCAAAATATAAATCATCTACACCCATATGACAATATTAAACTGAAATTGGAAATATACTATATATATACACACACCCACACACTAAAAGCCTCTTCAATGTTTGCCCTCTTGAATGTATTAAGACCTATCCAAAGCTTCGACCTTGAAGTTCCCAATCTTAAACTTCTATAAAAAGTGAACAAATTTGGTAAAATAAAAAAAAAATAATGCAAAAATCATAGCTGACACAATGTTTGAAAATATATCTAAATTTAATAAGAAAATTGTAATTTGTTATTTTATAAAAAGGTATAATTTAATTGTTTGTTCAAAAAATATAATATATCAAGAAATGGTTAATAACTTCATTATTTTGATTAATGATATAATTATATTCTCTACATAATACATAAGCAATTGTTTTTATCTGTTAGTTTATAATTACTATCGAACCCGCTCTGCTTTATAATTTTACAACCAAAACCAAAGGCGTCTTTGTGCAACGTGATAAAGTCAAAACTAAACATTATAAAAAAAAGACAATATTAAAAACTATTACGAAAACTGTACTACGATCCAAACAATGAGCTCTAGCATAAAACTCAATTAGGATTGAAAACCTGTACAGTCAGCATCAAAAGCATTTTGTCAGTTATTAGTTGAGTAGCAAAATTATTGTTGAAACAAATTTTAAAATATTGTTCATTCATAAAGCACGCTTTTATACTTTATAAAGAAATCAATCTATCAACCTATATGCAAAAATTAAAAGAAACAAAAAATACAATGAACATCGTACTAACTGCTCTTTGTGGTAATTTTTGAACGTGTTGAAAAATAAAAGCATCTTTTACGACTTTTATTTCGTATTTCTCGCCTACTCTTTATGCATTTTTGTTTACTTTTGATTATTTCGTAATGAAATTTCTTGTTAGTAATTTCTTTAAAAACCAAAAAAAAAAAATAAAATTTTTTAAAGAACTAAAACAATCTGACAAAATGTTTTTGTTTGTTTGCTCACACAGATGACGAATGTTTCTATGTTGGATTGGGTCACGACGGCCATTCAGCTAAGCGCGGCAACAGTTTTGTGCCCAACGATTACAAACCATTCCAATGCTGTCCAACCAAATTGGAGAAGTCAACGAAAGTTCCTAAAATGACGGCCCAACGCATCGGACACAGCGTTGGCGAATCAAGCAAACGTCAAGATGGCAATTTCAATTTTGCCGCCACATCGAGCACTCCAAGCAAACCAGCATCCAAGCCCACCGCCCAGAAGAAGCAAACCAAGCGCCGCAGCGATAATGACGACGACGATGATGATGATGATGATGATGATGTGCCACTGGTGAAGGTGTCATATGCCAATAAGCGATCTGGCCAAGCGGCCAAGAAGCCCATCCCCAAGCTGCAGCAGCAACAGCAGCAGCAGCAGCAGGACGATGATGATGAGTCTCTTGAGGTGCAGAAAACAAAGAAGTCGTCCAAGAAGTCGGGCAATAAGCTGAACGTTAAAACCGGTACGTCGCGTTCCCCCTCAACATATTAAAACAAGAAAAGAAATACCCCACATATACAAAATTTAGTTTTTTTGTTTATTTTTTTGTTCAAAATTGTAAGACACAAACTCGTTTAAAGTTTCGTTCCGTTTGGTTTTAAATCATTTAATTGTTGTTGTGCACACACACACACACACAGACACCACCCATCCAACACACAAATACAGACATATCTGGTTGTAATTTGATTTGTATATTTCTCTCTCTTCTCTTTTTTTTTGTGTCTTGCAGGCATAAATTTTTTGCAAAATCGACTAAAAAATTTGTATGACCTCGTTTTTCAGGATATCTCTCTGTGGGAGTAAGGCAACAATTTTAAACTGAATAATAAAAATATAAAGCAATTCAATGATTGTATGATCCAATGATATGCAATAACTAAAGTAGCACGCATACGCAGTGTTGTCATGTTTGCCAAACGCAATAAAAATCACAATACCAAATACAAAATAAGAACAATGTTAAAAAATAATAAGCAAAGCGACAGCACTAAATCGAAGCACGCAAATATTTAAGAACTAAGAAATCTGCTGTAAGAACCTTGAAAAAACAGGCAATAACTATGTAAGCATAAATTTGTAATGCGTGATTTTGTCTGTGACTGTCGTTATCATAATTTGTAAGTGCAACATGCATCCGAAAAGACAACAACAACAACAACAGTAACTTAACTTATCTGGTTGTGTAATACTAAAACTTAAACTACACTGTGTATCCTGAAGAATGAGTTTAGTTTTGGAGGAGAAATGCGTTACTTTAATATTAAATATTACTCATACGTTCGTCGACACCTGATCAAAATGTAAATGTTAATAGAGAATTTCTTGAAAACTCAAAACTCACAAATGAAACAAAAAAAGAACTGTTACTCTTTGTTCCACAACGTACTGCAGCGGTTCTAGCAAGTTGAAAATCAACTGGCCAGCATTACTAAAAAAAAAACTTTTACTATTATTATTGATAGTAATGCTGGCACGCAACTCAAACTACAATTCACTAATTTACTTATCGTAACTTTTGGTACTTTTGACTACTCACTTTTGAGGCTGCCTGTCTGTAAAACTAAAACTAAAACTAAAGTTGTAAACTTAACTAAACTAAACTAAAATTTGTTGCATTTTGTCAATGGATTTCAATTGCGCAAACAAAACTTTGTTCAAATATAAAGCAATTACTGCAACAAACAAAACTTACTATTAACAAAACAAATATATATCAAATTCTTCAGATCTTCAGGTATATATTTAGCTAAAAAAAAAAACAAAAATTCGTAATTAACAATACATACACAATATCGTCAATAACTGAACATAAACTTTTTGATACTACTTACTACTTTTTTTTGTTACAATATACAATTTACCTTAATGTATGTAGCTAGTATAAAAACCAAAGAAGAAAAACCAAAATATTTTTTAAACATTTTTACAATGATTAAAGAGAAGAGCAAACTACAAAGCAACTATACTATTTACATAGCTAACTGTAAACTGTGTGTGCTTGTATACAGATCATGCATACTTGTTAATTTTATATAGCTAAACTTATTTTCTCTGTTGTTGTGCCAATTAAAACACAAGCATGCAAGCAAGCGCATATTTAAAATACAACAAAACTCGCTAATATATTCATTTGTATACTTAATATTATTAATGGCTGTCAAATCTCTGATTAGATTTGTACACACTGGCCTCGCAAAATGCTCGCCATATTGTTTACTTTTTTCTCACTTCTGAGAGCCATTTTGAGCTCACTGTTGGCGATTTGTTATCGATATTTGAAAAATATCGAATTATATTTTATTTTCATTAGCTTATTTTGTAAGCCTTTTTTCACTGAGAGTCACAATTGTTTTTGTAAGAATTTTAAAATATATGTGTTGTTGAACAGCAGCTGTAAAGATAAAAACAAAAACTCAAGCAATGTATTTGTTAAAGTTTTATTAACTCTTTTTAAATGAACTATTTATATAATTATATACATATGTAATAACTGGAAAATATTTTTGTAATATTGAATAACGCAAAGAATCAATTGTAAATTTCACATGAATAAATAAAAAAAAACACATCCAAATTAGGTTTCGACTATAATTAAGCGTTCGCACAAAAAAAAAACAAAGAAAAAGAATAAAATGTTAAATGTTTTGGTTGTTTTTGTTGAAAGCATTAAATTGATTTCAATAATCGTCAGCGGTTCTTGTTCTCAGCTATGAAAATTTGTTAAACTAGATATTTTGCATTATTCTAGAAAATGTTCAATACATTTGAAAAACAATGTCAGTCAAATGTTTCCTAATAATTACCACTTCCTTAATAAATGTCGCAAATTTGTTTTCAAGATTATTGCGGTAATGACAACCGTGAAAAAATATATATTAAAAAAAACAAACATTTAATAATTTAGCTTAAAAAAAAAATTCTATTGATTGATTGACAAACTGCAGCCTACAGGTATGTTGAAAATTATCTCCAATAAAACAAACGAATTATCACATGTTAAATATTTTTTTACTAAAATATTCTTATATTTGGTGTGCAGGTAACTTGGATAGGAACGATGAGGTATTCAATTGGATACTGGAGCAAAAGGCCGATCAAAGCATAGAGCTTATTAATCGAGATCAACTAATTGAATATATAGGCACGAAAGACTTTTTAGCGGTTGTCTTCTGTAAGTATGCACAAGTAAGGTATATTAAGTATAAAGCTCTAAAAACACAAAATTCAATCGATATGATACTTATGAGAGTCTGAAAACGTGAGCCCACTAAAAACTGTAACTGCCCAACAACAAGCAAAAATCGATCAAAAACTGTTTCCATCATATTATCGAATCAATCTTAAGAAGCATTTTGGCAAATGCGTATTTAAATATTTACAGATAAAGAAGATGATCCGGATTCTCCGCGTGTGCTCCGGCACATTGAACTGATCGACGACGAGGCTACCGAATATGGCATTTATATTGTGAAAATGCACGATAAGCTAATGGCTAAGAAATATGGCTTCAGAAATCCACCTGGTATAACCTATTTCCGCAAGGGTAAATACATAAACTACGATGGCGATATCGATGATGAGGAGGAAGTTCTCGACTGGCTTACAAGTCCCGCCAACATGGAGATGACTGATCATATTGAGCAGGTTAATCGCAAGATGTTTGAGAAAATACGAAAAAATTCCGATTATGTGGCGGTGATATTCTGTAAGTATTACTAGTAAGTTAAGGTCGAGCAAATATAAGTTAATTACATAAATATATATTTACAGACAGTGATGAGTGCAAGCAGTGTCCTCGCGTCCTGGCTGAGGTGGAACACATTGATGACGATGCGGATAAGGCGGGCATTGACTTTGTCAAGATCGATGATAAGCAAATGGCCAAGGAATATGGTGTCTTCGCACTGCCAGCCATTGTCTTCTTCAAGCCCACATCTAAGGAACCAGTTATATATGCCGGTATGTCCTATTAAAAAGTTTAAAAAATATATATATAAATATTTATGTTTATGCATTTAATTTAGGTGATCTTTATGAGGAAGAACAAATCCTAACTTGGTTGCTTACGCAAAAGGATCCAAGTGGAGATGTTATTGAAGATCTCGAAGGCGAAAGACTGGTTCACTTGATTGAAGAATCTGGATCCATAGCTGTGTATTTCTGTAAGTTCATTAAATACCAAAACGTTCGATACTTAATTAACAAATACAAGATTTGAAAATATGTTAAGTTTATCAAGCGTTTCACAGCTGCAATCGGTTTGGTGACATTAATTCATATCGATTACAAAATTATTCTAAATGTGTGGCATACTTTGCAGCGCCTCGACTCTTGTCTCTTATCTGTCTCATTTCCAAACAACCCATGTAACATTATTCCAAAATTCAAGTACTCGATATGATTTATGTTCACTCTTTTGCGCAAACAGTTTGCAGTTAGAATCTTATTGGGATTATTCGTAACCAATTAGAAAGTTATACTTTAAGCTACTATATATTTTATCAACGCTCAATTGTATCTAACCAAAAAGACTTTTTACAACATTTATATTTCTATTTAAAAAAAATTTAAACAAAAAAAAAACAACACGTAACATCGCACTAAAAACAACCAACAAAAAAAATAAAACGTAGGGAACAAAACGAAGTGTGATATTTGCAATTCTAAAGCGGTGCGCAAGGCGCGTCTGAAAAAGGAGCGCGAGCAGCAGCAACAGGAAGGCGGCACCGCCAGTGCGGCCGCAGCCTTTGGCAGTGATCCTGAGGCAGCAGCAGCTGCCGGCGAGCCCGGTGGTGCTGGTGGTAGCGATGGTGCAGCAACGGATGCCATGGCCAGCAAACATGATGATGGTAGCGCAACACGTGACAAATTTAATAACTTTTGTATAGACACCACAAATGGAATGAGTCCAATAATGTTTAACCACAACCACAACAACACACACACACACTCACACCTATATACACGCACACACATGTACATACACCTCCATATGTATGAGAATGTCTTACCCGGTATTATGATGTAGCGCACCTCAAAACTTCAGAGCCCTAAAACCCCAAAACAACGAACTATATTACACACTCCCCCCCTCTGTTTTTCTGTCTCTCTCTCTTTCTCTCTCTCTCTCTCTCTTACTATATATATGTATATGTATATATGTCTATCTGTTTCTCTGTGCGTTAATCTGTCTCACATTTGCTGCGTTGTGCTACGTTCTATGTTATATATATTATGCTTTTCTCAACACACACACACAAGTTTCCACTCTGTTCCCCAAGTTGTGCTAAGTGTAGTGCTTGCTCGTAGTGTTTTTCAACTTCCCCACACTTGTTTGGTGTGCACTCTTTGTTATAATATGCATTTCCCCATATTCCCCCAATCACTGCTCTCCTAGATGCCGATGGGTGCGAGCAGTGCACCAAGGTGCTCGAGGAACTGGAGAATATAGACGACGACTGCGATAAACATGGCATTACATTTGTCAAGACACGAGACTTCTCCGTTGCCGATGGCTACGGTGTACACGAATATCCGGCTCTGGTCTACTTCGAGGGTGGCATACCAAATGTTTTTGAAGGTACGAAAACTATAACCAATATGAAATTTAATACCAGCGTTTATTAAACTTGTCTTGTAAGATTAAAAACACAAACAAAAATGTTTCAAGCATCTTTATCATTCCTAGGTGTACGATGTTATAATATAGGGAAAAGAGGTTACCCTATTATTTGTGGAACAGCTCCTTTTATTTATTAGTACGGCAAATGAATTCTATAACTATACATAACAAGTTAGATATTGTTGTCTGAAAATAACTATTCACTTTTGAATAAATATTCAGCAGTGTCCATTTTTAAAAATAAATAGCACTTGAGATGTTTCTTAAATTGGAGCATCACTTTCATTTTTTTTCTTTTAACACTCTGAAATCTTTTTACAGGTGAACTAAGTGAGGAGGAGGAAGTCCTACAATGGCTTATAACACAGAAAACTGAAGATCGCATTGAGTTAATCACACGTCAAATGCTTGAAACAATGGTCGAGGAAACACAATATTTAGCCGTATACTTCTGTAAGTTATTCTCGCTCAGAGTCAAAACTATTTTTCATAATTATCACACAATATCATTTATATCCCTTGGCATTCTACCACCACTGCACGGCCACAATATCTTTCTGCACCACAACACAACCAAACCAATCCAACAATCAAAACAATATTTATTTTCCGTCACACAAAAAATACAAAAAATAAAATGAAATATATAATAATCGGTATACATATAGTACCGATTGAGAGAGCCGGCAAGCCACCCGCTTACTGTCGAAGTTTCTGCTCACCCTCTAGTCTTGTAGAAAGCAACCTGACCACTACCTCCAAACACTCATCCAGCCAATTCGTACAAAACTACATTTCACGTAAAAGAAAACGTATCCAAAAACAAGGTATTCCGTATTTCGCCGCACACAAATCGCAACTTTTCAAAATCAGTTGATTAATGCGCATGTTTTTTGTCTCGAGCTCTAACAAGATAAACTACTTCTATAAAAAATATGCCTAAAATACTATTCTCTTCCACAACTCTTTACTAAACCAGGCTTTTAAACGTATTATAAACCAAACTAAATGACCCATTTAATTAGGTTATTTCGTTTTGAGTTTCGTCTAAAATGTTGCAACAAATAGAGAATTTAGTTTGGGCGTGAATACCTCTTGTTTTGGGCGTTTTCTCAATACCCACTATTCTCTATGCGTGCTTATCGATAACTTATCTAACTTATCTACTACACAGCGTATGCTTCACATTCTAAATAGTCGTGTAATGAGATTTGAATACTTATCCAAGATGTTCGTTTTGTGTATTGCCAGACAAAATCAACTGTAATATCTGTGATCAGATATTGGAGGGCCTGGAACTGATTGATGATGAGTGCGATGTTTTTGGAATACACATGGTTAAAATCCAGGATCCTCAACTGGCTAAACGTTATTCCATCAAAACTTTCCCAGCTTTAGTCTACTTCCGGTAGTTTTTGTGCAAAGCCCAATTAAAAAATGTAACATAATTCTGGATATTTAATTCTCAGCAATGGCAATCCACTGCTCTTTGAGGGTGATCTACAGAATGAGCAATCTGTGCTCGAGTGGCTGATTGACGATGATAACCGTGAGTTGGCCGATGAAATTGAGGAGGTGAACGAACGCATGTTGGATCGCCTAATGGCTGAATCTACTTTGTTGGTGGTATTCTTTTGTAAGTATAACCAAATTTATGTAACATTTTTGGGCTAATACAATTGGCATCTGTCTGTAGATGATGATGATTGTGCTGAATGCGAGGAAATTCTTGAGGAGCTTGAGGAAATCGATGGCGAGGCTGATATGTTTGGCATTGACTTTGTTAAGATTGCCAGCGTTGAAGCAGCCAAGAAATATGAAGTGGTCAATATACCCTCTCTGGTATATTTCCGGTGAGTAGAACATTGAACTTCGGTAAGAGAACATTCAAATAATGTGTGTTTCCATCGAATTATAGAAAACAAGTGCCTGTGCTCTACGATGGTGATATGCATCAGCATGATAAGGTTATCACCTGGCTAACATCGCAGGATGTATTCGAAATTAAAAATGAAATTGAGGAGGTCAATCGAAAAATGCTTGATAAGCTGCTCGAAGAAAACGAATTTATTTCCGTGTTCTTTTGTAAGCAAAAAAAAATCACTGCATTTTCATATAAATTTCTAAACGATTGCTGTATTTTTATTAGATGAACACAATCAGCCGGACAGCGTTGCGTCGTTGGAAAAGCTGGAGAATATTGACAGCGAAACCGATAATCTGGATATAACTTTTGTGAAAATGGCCGATTCGCGATATGCAAAGAAATGGGGCGTTACCAAACTGCCAGCTATGGTATATTTCCGACGTCGTTTTCCTAGCATATACAGAGGTAAGTGCAAATTGATTATTTTTATTTTCAATGGGAACTTAAGTTTTCGGAGAGTTAAATCACAATTAGGTTAGGGTAGCTTAGAGCTCGTTTCAGACACGTGATTGATACACACAGGCCATGCTTGGCCCGTGTTGATTCCGGGTGGGATCAAGCTTAGATTTCGCCAACAAGATAAGGCCAGTTTTGGCCAGTCCCTAGTTCGCTAGCTCTGATTAACTAGTTAAGGAGTGGCTTCTAAAGATTGTAAATCGCTTCCTGGCACTAGAAGAACAGAAATGTTTTGGAGATTCTATTGCTTCTTTGCACCTTCTCCAGAAGTAATTTTACGGCATCTGTATAAAAAATAAATCTAAATTAAATAATCCAAACATAATTCTCAGGATAGTTTTTTCACGTAATACTCAAGGTTTCGCCAATTTCAGCAGTTTATTATTTCTAAATATACGATTGAAAAGAAGTATACAGTTTTCAGAAAGTTTTTTGATTATTAAGAAATATATTTCTAGTAAGGTTACAATTACTAGTTATGCAATACCGTTGTTTTTCTAAATACCAATATTTATAAAGAATTTCGCCAAATGTAGAGCAGCAAACTAATGAAATAAACAACCCAAAACTACATTTTATTTTTTAATTTTATTTAACAAAAGAAAAAGAAGCAAATTTTGTCAATTTTCTGTGAAAATTTGAGATATTAAAACACCATAAGTAAAACAATTTGGAAAATGCATTTTAAACTGGTAATTTTTCTATCTTTCAGGCGATTTGCTCTCGGAGGATGAGGTGCTCGAATGGCTGCGCAAGAATCGTTTCCGCCAGCCGGAACTGAATATATTCATGTACGCTCTGATAGCACTGGCCGTGGCCTTTGTTGTCTACACCGCGTTCCTGCTGCAGTGCTTCAAGCCCGCACCACCGCCACCCGTGCAACATCCGAAGCAGTCGTGATGGGGCCGAGTGGGTCAAATTTGGAAGCTGCTGGATTTATATCAGCAGCTGTTGCGTAACTAGAAATTGCTGAGGAACATACGATATTGCAACTACTACAACGAGGGCGTGCCCGCGTGTAGATGATGAAAAACTGGATGAAGGAGTGGGAGAGAGGGCGAGAGCGCGAGCAAGAGAGAGAGAGGATGAGAGCAAATGAATTAATTTAAAAACGAAAGGAACACACACACACACATTAGACACAAACACTCACACAAATGCATACACACACACACACACGCACACCAACACATTATGATGCACACATTAAATAACGAACTATCATCATGGAATCGTCTAAATTAGACGACTTTAAGAAATGACTTAATACTGCCCCAAGTATTGTGCGAGAGTCCCTGGTGACAGAACATTGCAAATATTACATACTATATATTTTTACATATACTACATTTACCTTTGAGAGAGAACCGTGTTTAATGAGTCAACTTTCTGGCTGCTTCCATAATTAATCAATATCAATATAAATATATAATTTCACGTCACAATTATGTACTTAAACATTTTTATCAAATCAATCAATAAACAATTAATTCAACACTCAAGTCATAGTAATTACTTTTAAAATTATATTTAAATACAATTACAATAATATTATATATGATATTAAAGCAAAAATCATAATTTCTACAGTAAACTATTACGGATTAATAAAGTAATTAAAATAAAATTCGTGAAACATATTATTGAAATAGTCGCATTGAATTCGCAAAACTCCGAGTTAAATAAAAACTTTTAAAATGAGTTCACTTTCCCACTCAACTTGGAACTGAGGAGTACGTTGGCAACAGTCCACAAAAGCTTTTTATTATTGAAATTTCAGGTGGACAGCCCTCTGACATTACGGAATTATGGGCTGATAACTTTTAAGTATTTTTGTGCGATAACTATTTTTATATTATACCAGGGAGATATCAGCCCAGAATTAACTCCAGACATATGATGAAATTTAGGGCCTCTTTGCAATTTGCAGATATCAGTCTGAATTTTCAACGGCGAACCTTTTGGCATTGTTGTCACATGACCCGTTAGCTCAACTGCTATCTCCGTTGAAATTTCAGACTGGCAGATTAAAGACAGCAGGATCAATTGATTATAGTGACACTGCACTAAAAAAAAAACTGTCATATATTTCAAATTTTAATAATTTAATTATATATATAAAGTAGTATTTATATATATAATTTATATATATATAAATATTTCACATATATATATTATTTTAATATTATCACTACATGATATAGTAGAAGTTTTTTTTAGCTTATTCCATTTAAATAATAATACACTCGAGATGAATTAACAATTGAATAAACAATAATTAATTAAGTGAATTGATATGATAATTGTATTTTGTAATATTTTTTTCTGGAATTTTAGATTATCTTTTATAAGAAACAGTTTCCAAGTTTCATAAGAACCCATTTAAAGTTTTTTTTAATTTAGTTTTAGTTTTTAACAGTAATTATCAGCTGACGGACTTAAATCCAGTACTTGTTAAAGAAATGCTTGGTGGGCGTAACTAGCTCTAGATAGGCGTTACTGAAATGTATTCTTATAGAAAACACTTAAAGTACAGTTAACAGAAAGATCACGACATCCAAGTGGGCTAAATTGTGGTTGTTGTGGTGATGCTGCTGGTCCCAGGAATATTTTTCTTTTGCCCTTTCTGTTGTACAGTGGGTTCAAGAAAACAAGCTGGGAAAAGAGCAATTCTCGCGACTTCCTCGCTTTTCTTTGCCTGCTGAATTTTGGCGGCACTGACACCACATTCACCCACATCCTGCCGCAGTGGTTGCCGCTCTGCAGTGTTTTTTTGGTAAACATTATTATAACACCCTCAGCAAGAGTATACAAACTACTTGGTGGATTTCGATACTTCTAATTTTTAGGCTTTGGTCCCAGAACATATTTTCCAAAATATTTCGGTTCCTGCTTAAAGTATTTGTCAATTATGACTCGAATCTCGTCGACTGTTACAGACAGAGCACGTGCCCGATATTTTCTATAGTTCTGCGGTGAGACTCTCACAGTAAAGTAATCCAAGCCAGTTTCACCAGGGGGAATTGGCCAGTCGACCAGTTGCAGCACTCCCAGCTTTGCCTCAAGCAGCATTTCTTCATCCAATTTGTCGGCCATATCTTTAAGCCAGTCGTAACATCTGTCAAATACTTGGAGTGTCTTCGTTGAATTTGGATCGCGATAGCTGTGGAATGTGAAGAGACCATCATAGCCGATTGTGGCATTCGTGCCATAGGCCCCATTCTGCTCACGCACCACTGGCCACAGATACTTGGCCGTCAAAAGCTTGGCCAGAACACGCAGTCCGGGGTGGTCCTCATGCAAATAGGGAACGGCATAGAAAGATTTCGAGCAGAAGCTGAGAGCTATATTCATATTATAATGTTGAGAACTCGGCGTTAGCAAATGCAAATCCGTTTTATTTTTCATCTTCTCCAGGCAGGGCAGCCTGTCCAGAAATCTCTTGTAGTGTTCCAGGACGAGTGGTTGTTGGGCCTCCGAACTATTGATAGCAACACGCATGTTGGCCTTGTTGAACACCCTCGAGCCGATAGCACACAACTTGTCGTGAATCTCTGAGATGCTATGTTCTTGGATATAGTTCTTCATAAAGTCGATGTGATCGACACCTAATAAATGGGATTTCAATTTGGCAGCATCGCTTACCAATGCTCCGGCACCCATCATGGCGTACAAGTGTCCAGAAACTAGAATTCCCACTGATAATTTCGAAATGTAGTTTTTGATGAGCATCGTAAGACGATCCGTATCCACGATCCGGAAGTTAAGCATCAACTCCTCGCACATTGCAAACATATCGGGAACATTCTTGTCGAGGGCATAAGTCGACATCAGCATACCCACTCGATATTGCTTGTAGTCCCTGACATTTTCGACAACTTTAGCCTTGAAATCGATTCCGGAAGTCTTTGAACGAACCAGCTGATCGAAATCTCGAAAGTTATGATTGACTGTGCCACAATTCTGAATAATGTCACAGAATAGTGGTATGAGCACGACATCATCTTGACTGAGGCCAGTCGTATTTAAAAAGGAATAAAAATAGGTTATTCCATTAGTGGGCACCTTACAAAGCTGTGTGGGAACATCTTGAATGAGCTCATCCACTATTTCGGGAATTTTCAAGGGTTCCTGCACATCTTTCAGCGTAAGACATGGCAAACAATCAACATTTTCGATCAAATTTTGTTCCGCTTTTAATTTAAGGCCATTTTGATAAATCGCTTCGATATCATCGGATCCAAGGTTTTTAAGTTTTTGCTGGAGAACCTCTTGGGTTGCCTTTTGGAAATTCTGCTCGTACGATTCATCGGCCGACATGGTTATTGTGAGCTTGTGTGGATTGTTGAGAAAATATTTTTCTACTTTTTGCTGCATATAGTGTTTGTTTTCTTTCAAACTTGAACGCAGCTTGGCAATGTTATCCATAACCCGTAGATTGGCTACAATATCACCGCCATGATTCCACAAGCACATTGAGGTGTAGAAGACGGCACAACCAAAGTCAGGACCCTGATGCTTTACCGCTAATTCCATATTGTGCAAAACACTTTCCACATGATGGGGCTCAAAGCCTTCGTTAATGATTTTCTGTACAGTTTGCTCATATAACACATTAAATCTGGCAAAGTCTTCAACTTTAAGATCTTGCAGGCCAACAAGGAAATACGTGTCTCGACATCTAGGAAAGAAGCCAGTGTTCTTATTAAAGCCACCCGAGAAATTTGGTTCAATCAGGCCCTTGTAGAACGCTGAGTTGGGACCCCGGATCAACAGTTCAGTGAGAACGTTCATCTCAAAAGTACCCTGAACATCGGTCCTATCGCACATTAGCAACGCAATGGAAATTTGATTTTGCCTTTCTGGCGAACCGCCCAGGGTATCCAAACGACAGGGTACGTGAATCTGGCGGGGCTCTGACCAGCGCGGATGGGGCGGTATATGACTGAAGGCAGTATCTATGGCATCCTTATTAGCGAAATATTCCTTGTCAATATATTCTAGTGACTGCATTGGATCGAAGGAGCCGTAACAAAATATGCGCCCATTGCTTGGATGGAAATATTTGTTGTAGTACTGCACCAGATCGGAATGCTCTAAGTTAGGGATTTCCAGCGGATCTCCACCATTAATGTAATGATATGCTGTATCTGGCAATATGCATTTTAAGAGGTCTCTACGCAATATTCTTGCGTTATCCGAAAATATACCAATCATTTCGTTATAGACGACACCTTTTATCACAAGTTCTGATTGCCGATCGTGGACATCCTTGTGTTCAATTCGCCAACCATCTTGAATGAAGTTCGAATAGGTGAGAAGGGGCCTGCAATAGTATTAAGGTCTAGTAAAAGTCTGCGTTAGGAATACATTTTGAATTCAAAACATACCCAAAAGCACTATCTAAATAGATGCGCTGCAAATTCCTAAAATCGACCTCATTCCTGGAAGCGCATATAAAGTTTGTAAGATCTGTCGTAGACAGAGCATTCTGATTAGTTCCAACTGAACGATTAAGCATTTTGAGGAAGGGATCTCGAATGGGAAATTTCTTGGATCCGTCCATGGCAATATGCTCCAAAACGTGAGTCAGACCCGTGTTGTCAATGGGTGGTGTCCGAAAATGGATTGAAAACACATTGTTGGCATCATTGCGATCGATATACCAGAATTCCGTTCCTGTGCTCAAATGACGCAGAGTGTATGACACAAGTTCAAATTCGGAGACACCTTCGATGCGCTGACACTGGAACCCATGGTATACCTCGCCCTCTTTACATTTGTAACCAGGATCCATTATTACATCTGGCATTGTTAGTTGAGGTTCTACTTCTGACTTTAAGTTACTTTTGATAGATTGTGAGCAAAGCAGTCTTTTAAATGATGGCCGTACTGCCCTTATATATTTTAGATGACGAAACATTTTAATAATCTAAAAGATTTCCAATTTTTTTGAATTTGTATAATGTAGAAAATTATGTATTCAATTTATGTGGAGCGTCTAACAAAAAAGAAAATTTTGAGACTGTATTTACTTTTTGACGTAAATCTCTTTTTAATATACAAATGATTTCCAGCTCATTGGTTACATTTTCAAAAGTCAGAGAAACTGTTACCATTTTGAGTGTTGTTATCTGTTGGTAATTAATTAAATCATTTTAAGTTTTACTTGTGTTTTTTGTTACTTATTTTATTATTATATATTAGTATTTTATGATTTCACATTTTCAAGCAATATAGATAGTTTATAAATTCAAATATTTAATTCCTAAAAATCAGAAAGCTTTCTAGTTTTCATTCCGATTTTCTACATAACTGAACAATTTATTTTTCTGCATGTAAACATATGTTTTTCCAAGCAAGAAAATACTTTAATACCACATGTTATACAATTTGATAACAAATAGAAAATTGTGACTTGCATATTTCGGTAGATATAAGCTAGTAAACATTCTTTGAAGTTTGGTAACTGTAGCTATTATACTACGGAAAATATATCTTGGTTAAAAAAAATTATAGAAAAGGTTCCTAGTAATCCTCCATGTATGGTAACTATAGAACTTTAATTTCGGGAGAGATTGGCTTTTATAGTTTGTGGGGGTGAAGTGTTTGTGGTTCAAATAGTTTTCCCGACTTTTTAAAGGGATATACTATATGTGGCTTTATAGATTTGCTAATATCGATTTCATCGAATGGCTGATATCGATTTTATGGATTTCCCAGCCCCCTAATAGACGAAGTATTCCAATTTATACAATTTGTCTGACGCATACACAGACCAGTTTATGTTCCTAGTTTCAAGTCCCTATCTGTAAGGGTGCCGTCATACTAACGGACAGACAGATGGACAATCAAACGGACGTCCAGACAGACGGACAGTTAGACAGACAGCTTCGGTATCATTGTATAAAAATATCGAAAAATTTATAATGTACAATTTTTATTTTTAGATTTCTTCCTGTTTACCCGACAATAATAATATTAACAATAATAAATAAATCCTAAAATTCTTATTTAAAGTGAAACTAGAGTTCACGCGTCCAATCTGGTTCCCAGACGATCGCATTTAGTGCTGTCAATCAGTACTCGAATATATAATTTATTACCACCTGATATGAGGGTTCGAGATATATAAGTGTATCGCACCACCAGCGATTTGTTCGCACTTGTGGCTGGCAATCGGTGGTGCAAAGATGTACGGTAAACAGACGGACCAGTGGTGAAACTTATTTAGGATCGTATTACACAAATGGCAGATCAGCATGCTTTGCTCGTTGCCAAAATTGTGGCCATGGTGGTGCTGATAGTGGTGACAGTGATATGCGGGAGTTTGCCCTACATGCTGGATCGCTGCTTCAAGTGGACCAAAAAGGATCCGGAGGAGACGCGCGCCTCGACAGTGGTACGTTGTATCCTCTATTTTGGCGGTGGTGTACTTGTCTGCACCACATTTGTCCACATGCTGCCGGAGGTAATTGAAGTGGTTGAGCACCTTCAGAAGTGTAACATTTTAGCTGCTACACCTTTTGCCCTACCCGAAATGCTGCTCTGCACAGGTTTTTTTCTGATGTATGCTCTTGATGAGTTAATCCATTCGGTGCTGCAACGCCAGCAGCACAAACTGAGTCACAAGGAATCACTGGCCAGTAAAGCCTTTGCGCGGGGCCACAGTTTAAGGCACAGTGTTCTCATTAGCATAACTCCCACTCTCAAAGAAGAGCCAGTGAAATCTTCGCCAGTGGATCAGGTTCAAAACAAGTGTGAATCTGGGCACAGTCACTTGCCGGTGGATGCCACCAGTGATGGCTCCTCGATGCGCGGCTTGGGCATTCTACTGGCCCTGTCGCTGCACGAACTGTTCGAGGGCATGGCCATTGGACTGGAGGGCAGCGTTGGCACTGTTTGGCTTATGTTTGGCGCCGTCGCCGCTCATAAATTGGTCCTGGCCTTTTGTGTGGGCATGGAGCTTTTGGTATCTCGCACGCGGGCCACTTTGGCCATTATCTATCTCGTAACGTTCTCAATTGTCACGCCAATTGGCATCGGTGTGGGCATTGCAATTAGCCAGCAAGCGGATGCGAACCAGCCGAGTGTTTACTCGGGAATACTGCAGGGCATTGCTTCGGGCACGTTGCTCTATGTGGTTTTCTTTGAGGTCCTAACACAGAATCATGCTGGCTGGCGTGCTTATCTTTCAGCACTGACTGGCTTTGCCCTAATGTTTGGACTGCAAATACTTTGTAAGTTCATACAAATAACAAAAAAAGACGTGACTTTGACATTTGATTAATGTTCAAAAAACCATGAAGATTAATATTACTGAATTTGTTTAATAACTTTACTTCCCTTATCTATCTTCCCTATCTCTGACAGCTGACGAAGCGGAAGGTGCTGACAGCAATTCCTGTTCTTAGCTTTAAATAATTATATTATTAAATAATCATGTTATCAAGTAAGACAAACAAAGTAAATGTGAATGAACTGTAACAAAACTAAATAAGCAAAGAATTTCACATGCACTCTACAAAAATATAATTTGAAACTTGCGCGCAAGCGATAACTAACTTTTCTGTTTGTGTACACACTGGACATAAGCTGTTAAGTTAGCGAGTCTGTTAAAAATGTTCTGAGCGAAATGGGCAGTGGCGTTACCAGCCCAACATATTTGATTAGCCACGAATGTCATAAAAAGTTTAAAATTAACATCATTTGAAAATTAAGCATACTTTATTCTTCATAACATTAAATCATAATTGATTTAATTGACAGCATTGTAATGATTGATTTATGATTCAAACCCCAAAATTCTTTGCCCTACACCACTGACTTTCTAACAGTTGTAACCACTCTCTGAGCGTAGCTTTTTTCAGCTGAACAGCGTGTTAACAGCCACATTTGAGCACAACATTGATCAAAAATCGTATTTCTCATAACTGTTAATAGTTGTGGAACTGAACGGTTGTGCGTGCGGAGAAAAATCAGATTTAAATTTTCAAATCAACAACAAATTCGTAAAAATTCTGTCTCATTTGCTTTCGTGTGGACTTGCTAAATAATAAATAAAACAAGAATCTACTGATTTGCTTGAACTAATTGTCGCCTTTCCAATATTTGGATGTGAAGTATATATATATTCTAAGTGCGTGCGCTCGCCTGCCTTCCTGCCTGCCGTATTTCTCTCTCTCTCTCTTCCCCACTCTAAAGCAAGTGTATGTGTGTGTGTGCAAAAGCGTGTGTATGAGTATTAGTGGGTGCATTTGTTTATTACAACCGCCAAATAGTACTCTACTTCTGCTTCTCGGTGAACTTGCGTTGCTGGGCGGTGCTGTAATTATCCACCTACTCGCACTCCTCAACCCCTGCCGTCCACATATTTACGTATTGTGCAGAAAAATCGAAACTGCCGCACATTGGTTGACTGAATTCTTCCGACTGTTCCAAAACAAAAATCAGAGCACAAAGGAAAAGTGAATTAAAACAAACAAAACGAAAATAAATTCTATTGAATGCTACTTTGTGACACGAACTCTGGGTGTGATTATTTAAAATAGACCAACAAATTTCCTGTGTACTGTACATTTACATAACTCAATCGGGTAGCATAACGCTGACAATAATTTTTTTTAAAGAAATTGTTGTGCAACTTGTGCGCAATCAGTATAAATAAATAACAATAAAAAACTCGAAGCAAACTTTACTGAGCTTTAATATATCACCATTGTTTGTCGGCTTGGGCCCACTGTGCTAACTGTAAACAAAATAAAGAGAGAACTACAAAAGTGGACGCCAATAAAAAAAAAAGAAATCGTCATTTGACTGAAAATGTAAACTGTTTAATTTAACAAAGTGAAAAAAGAAGAAATTGGTTGTAATTTAGCTAATCATCAATTAACGATTGCGATATCCACTTGGAAATAAATATATTATACTTGACTAAGGACAGGTGAGTTTATTAAAAATCCCAAGTATTTTTATGATAATTCTTGGGCCAAATATGCATATGCATACAATATAGAATATGATCGAAAGTTATCGGAAGCCAAATTGACCGTGTTTTAAATATTATACACAAATACATATCCATTAATATATATAAACAAATATGGGAGCTTGTACAGCAATACAACATCAAATATATGCGAACGTATGTATTTGAATTTCGACATATTATAGACACATGGCATGATTAACGCTTTTTGACCAATTCGACTTATTTGTTATTATTTTGTCTTTGAAATCAGCTGCTTTCTATTTTTAGTTTTTGTTATTTAGGTACGTAAGCAAAATATACTCAAAAATACAATATTTTGCGTCATTGCCTTGTTTTCTCTGATAAAATAAAATGCGATTTTTTAAAAAAATTTTTGCTAAAGCTTCCATAAAGGTCTATATGTGTTATTACTTGTCATCAATTATGTAATGCGTAAAGCGAAATATGAAAAAAAAAGAATTGCGCTTTCTGATAAGGCAAAAGCTTTACGAAACAGTCATATAGAAATCCCCTAATTTATAGATAAATAGCCTTAGAATATCATATATTTATCGCATTGAAGTTGGCATATATGCCGCAATAAAAACAGTGCATACGAAATCATTTTTGTATATATATAATATCGACAAAGAAAAATTAAATATATAAAATAAAAAAATTATTTAAATATTATTTATAAATAACAAATTTTAATAATATTCATTTTAAATTAATATTAAAGTATATATATACATATTAATAGTCGAGTTAATATAGAATATTTATGAATTTGTATATATTTATTTATTTACAAATAAAGAAAATCTTGTTAGTTATGTTAAAGTCTGTTATGTATATTGGATCTCATTATCAACCATCTAACAAAATTTTATGATATTGTGCTACCAACTTAGAAATAAGATTTCTAAGTGATATGACTAGATTAGAATAGATAAGATGCTGTCAGCGTCTCTAAAATATTTAAGTTTTGTAGATATTTTGTAATCACAATGTTTTAGGCAAAAGTAATTTAATTAATTAATTTACAAAATTAAGCAATCGAAATTAATAAAGCCGTAAAGTCTGTCGCATTAAATTTTAGCCTTGGGCACAAAGATAATGTATTCACAAACTTGGTCGCGACAAACAGTCTGCATGTATAACTGAGCTTTTCTATAATGCTTTGTGCCAGGCTATTTGCATAAGCCAAAGTCAGCAATAGGAAACCGCATAGCACAGTTTCAGGCACACATATACTCTCACACCCAAACTTACATAATTCAACACAATCGCCGCCATTTTGTCGTTCATCTTAAGCGGAACATTTGAGTTTTATTGTTTTTGTCTGGAGAACTCCCTCCGCTGATCTGACCCAGCTCAGTGTCAAGTGCTCCATTTGGCACACTCACATAAATATATATGCTATAAGATATATACATATATGGATAGAATAATGTTGATATATATGTATATATGATGGTTTTAATATATCGTTACAAGCACTTTCATGGTTTCTTGTTTTTTTTTTATTTTTTTGGTTTGTTCTTTTGTCTATTTGTAAATTTGATTTATTGTAATCGAAAACCATTCTCCGGTTACTGTTTCTCGTTGTCCTTGGCCTAAGTCTTTGCACTTCTATGGCGCAATGCACTTGGAAGCCAATTATTCTAACTGGCTTCAAGTTCTAAAAACAAGTTTTCATCTTAAGCAACAGCATTAAGATTCAAAATGTTATGAAGACATACTGGTTTTAGAAAATAGCTGAAATACTTGCAAGTGCAATCAGCATATTTATATGTTATTTTAATATTGTTGCCATTTATTCAAGTAAAAACGAAAAAAAAAAATGTAAACAGCTGCACAGCTGATAAAAAAAAATTGCTAAATTCTATCGTGTAGAAAATTGAACACCCTTGCAGATAACATTTTTTTTAAATAATCGCCAAAAAAGTAGGGAACAATAAAATTTTAATTGGAGTTTATTCTTAAAGAATACTTTGATGTTCATACATTTTTACCCATAAATAAGTCTCGAAATTTGATAAGTTTTTGTTTGATATTTTGCTTATTAAAAGTACAAGCACTCTGGATCACATCAATTTAATTATTTTTTTATGCTTAAGTACACAATAAATAATACATTCATACATACATACATACATTCATACATTCGTATTAAAATGATGACTTCTCCATAACTTTTATTCATTTCGTAACATGATTCACACCATAACTTTAACATAATCTCAAAAAAGAGTATGTGAATTCCAGTAGTCAAAATGTGTGTCATTGTTAAGACACAAACAGCTGATTGCAGTGTTTGTGAATATACTGCTATCAATACACACAAGCCTACGTGCTTACACTCGAGCGTACACACACACACACATGCATAATAGAGAAACGAAACAAGTTAAATTGCTATAGCCGAGTAAGTCTGATTATGATATACCCTGCACGTAGCTTTTAAATGTGTTCTATTGTAGAATACGATTTCTTATCCGATATTTTTATGAAATTTGTGTAGTTAATAAATAATATGTCAAGGTATATTATTTATTATGTTTTGCATAGATAATTATCAATATTCGCGAGATCTACCAATAAAATGATTAGCAATTTATCAGCCCGCAGTACGCCGGTAACCTATCTTCAAAATTTGAAATCTTTAGCTCTTATAGCCTCTGAGACATAGAAAATATATATTTGGACTCGGCTTTTGAACATAAATATATATGCTTTATGACATCGGATGTGCTTCCTTCTGTTTGTCACACACTGTTCCACAAATATAGTATACTCGTTATACCCATTTTGAACGTAGGTTCATGGTATTAATACATAAAATCAATAATACAAAATATTTCCACAACCGGTTTGCCGCAGCTGAGACGTGAGACGCATTTTAATGTAATTTGATCGTGATAATGATGGTGTAGGTGAAATTGAATGACCTCGAGTCGAGTCTTTAATATGATTTTAATTTGTCTTTAAGTCCGTACAGAGAAATTTAGCAATATCATATAGATTTGCATATATTATGCAGTTAAAACAGCGGGGTATACACTAATTAATTTAAAAGATACGATTTCGCAGTCAATGAACTGATGATGACAAACAAAACACGTTTTATATTATCTTTAATTTAAAAAGATAGCGGTTAGTTTGGAACTTGTCTTATCTTTGCTTAAATGCGTCATCGTTTTACGCAAATGCGTTGACACTAAATCTTAATATACGCTCTTAAATACAAACTAAATACTTCATAATAATAATGATAATACCACTAAGCATATAGTATGCTTTATCTGCTTAGTGATATTACGCAGCTTAGTTCTGTGCCATTTAATAATTTGCATATAGGTCACATGGCGCTGGCTTTCCCAAATAACTTCTATAATTGTTTGATCATTTTACATTTTAATAGCCCCAGATTAATTAAATACTTTCTTTTAATTTATTTTTTTCATTGTGCTTTCTTATTTAAAAAAATAATTTATAAGTGTTTATTATTAATTTGTAGCTTTAATTATAAATATAACTATTATTTTTAAAACTATGGTTTAATAAATAAATAAACACCCAAATTGTTTATTTAGTTCATTAAGTAAAGTAAGTAAACAGCACTTGTGTACTTAGTAGCTTTTAAAGTCCATTATAATTATACATTTTAAAACTCGCAGCTGAATGCATCATCAGTTATTAATATTTTAAACGTCATTTTTATTATACAATTAAAGATTATAATATATATGCACACGCATATGAAACTACATTGAGGAAACTTCGCAAATTTCGAATAATAATGAGTTAAACATGCAATCTTTGAATTACTGCCTTAAACTTTAAACTTCTGAAGGACACACGCACACAGATTTACCCTTTGTTTAGGGTTGGATTTGAGGGTTCGAGCCACGTGCTCTTCTCATACCCATTTGGATAAGCTACTTTGTATGATTTTGCTGTTGTTGTTGCTATTAAACGTGCGAAGCGAACAAAGTGCAAATTCTCATTTGCATGCACTCCAAAATGTCAACTTTGTGAAACTCGACAACTTGCCGTGCAAATCTGGTATCCAAGTTAAGATAAGCAAGTATAACTATAACTATAACTTTAAACCCAGTCATAAGTAAACGGAAAAACCATATGGGTTATTTAACCCTATGAATAGGTTTTAGTAGTATAAAGTATTCAAAGTATTGACTGTTTTGTTAAGCAAGTGTTGCCACAATGCCTTGTAATAGCCCCCTGAACAGTTCTGAACAATGTAATAATCTGTTAATTTATCTCTTACAACATTTCTCCGATTTTACTTTGTATCTGACAATAATGATATGCCAAAAATTTTTAATTTATTAGACAATGAGATTTTTTCATAAAAAGTTAAAGCATCTAGAAATTCGTTTAAAAACGATTATTATAATTATATTAGATTATAAATTAAGGACGGATGGAATAAAATTTAATTTAAAATTGAATGTTAATAAATTAATCGTTCGCGTCAGCTTGGTTATTATAAATTAAATATTTAAATAATGTTTTCATTTCACTAACCAATAGCTGAACCAATTTGCCTAAATTTAAATATAGAACATACAAAATATGCACGAAATATACGTGTGCACTGCAAATCACTTATTATTATTATTATTATTATTATTATTCATTTTAATGTCTTTCTTAAATGGCATTTGTTTTACATCATTTTAAATCTTATTAAATTGAAATACTTTTTCAATATAAGATTTGTTTTAAAATGATTAAGTAACGTAATTTTATCATGTTAAGAATAAAGGGCATTATGTACTGCCTATTTCGCTACTCTAATGCGCTGTGGACTTATGGACTTATTGCCACTTCCATAGGGACGTTAGAAATGATTGTGTCATTTTTAAGTAAGTGTATGGACACACACAGGCACACACACATAACGTGTCCATATAGCTGAGAGTGTTGTTTTAAACTGCGCACGCACACATGCACAAATGGAATATGAGAGCATAGCTATGTATATAACTCAGTCAGCTGGTAAATTTCCACTGGCAAAGGGAAAGCAAATATTGTTAGTGGTTGAAAATGGTAAAGGGCATTTAAAAAATTAAAGACATACGCATTTAATGCGACAAAAGCAGACAAAAAGAGACGCAGGCAGAGATTTTAGAGTGCATGAGCGAGACCTATGCAAGGGTATAGAGTATCGAGAGGGTGAGTATACAAGTTGTGTATGCATATATACATATATATAACACTTATCTCAATCACGAGTGTGGTTCAGAGTGTAGAAGCCGCATCGCGTCAGTCAGTCATGTTTTGATTTCAAGCCGCGTTGGTTGCTCAACACAAGCAAAGAAGAACTTAAAGAACTCAAAACAAACTTCTAACAACTCAACGATTTTCTCATTTGTTTCTTTGTTTTTCTGAACAATCAATAAATTTTATCGCAAGCGGAAATATTTTCTTCAAGTAAGTGGATCAATTAAGCGACGGGACAAGCAAAAAAGATAAAAGTTTAGAAATTCTCGTCACATGATCATTAAATTATTGCACAAAGCGTTATGAAAATTGGAAAAAAATATCTTGTTTACACATTAGTATAATTATTAAAGTTAACATTTTTTTAATAAATTTAGTATTTACTGCCGATACTTTTATTGACATTGTATAGGATCAAATCTAAACAACTGAACCCAAATTGCCCTTTTAAAAGTATTGAGAAACCAAATATGTGGGAGTGCTCCCATTTCATATGACCGAAAGGGTAAAAAAGGGGAAAAGAAATCACCGGCTTGCTACAAACATGTTCATATGCTTATAGAAAATGAAAAATACAGTTGATCAGTAATAAACCAAGAAGTACAATATAATTGGAGGCTCTCCCTTTAAAATTGATTATTGAAGTTTGCAGCTTTTTAAGTCTCTGAGATCCGCGAGTTTATACAGACGACCGGACGGACAGACGGGCATACCTATATCAACTCAGCTCTCGATCCTAATCAAGAATATAAACATTTTATGATTGTCGGTATGTTTTATTATTTTGCTAAAAAAAAATGCTTAGCAAATTGTATTTTTTTTTTATTAGAATGCTATTTTTATTCTCTTAGAGATATAGAAATGCCTCATATTTTCCACAACTTTAAACACAGAGTTAACACCATAGAAGGTTACCTTGTTAGCAAGCTATATCAATGATAAGAATATACATTTTTAGATGTGAAACTCCCCCTAAAATTGTTAAGAAATGTTCTTACCCACTTCTAATCCCAACAATTTTATAAAAATACATATTTTCCAGACGGCGTGTTGAATTTTTTCTCTAATTACATCATATGCCACTTGTCCTTGCCGCTTGGTTTGCCAAGTCCTTGGTCCTTGGTGCTTGGTCTTTGTTGCCTTGATTGTCTACCCCTAACGTTTATTTACAGATAGTTGTCTCGCCTTGTTTGTGTTAGCCGCTATAAAATTGCCAGCGCATGAAATAATTTTAATTAAATGTGACCTTGCAATTTTTTTATGTTTTGCACTACCGTTCAAATTTCCGTTCCCATTCCGCATCCGTTAGAGCTATTTATACTAAAAAAAAAAACTGTGAGAAATTAAATAAAATGAGTTAGTAATATTTTAATGCTGTTTTGAAATTGACATATTGCTGATTTATTAACATATTCAAAAATACTTTTAA
This sequence comes from Drosophila dives, assembly GCA_035042365.1. Lineage (NCBI taxonomy): Eukaryota > Metazoa > Arthropoda > Insecta > Diptera > Drosophilidae > Drosophila > Drosophila dives. The sequence goes on along the minus strand of JAWNLJ010000129.1, from coordinate 3,083,435 downwards.
ATTTCAATACATTCAAAATTTTAATTTGCTACTTCATAGATATGCACGAACATTTTTTTCGTTAATTGAAAACAATACTGAGACTCAATCATATGAATATGGGAGAATTATTTGAAACTGATACCGATATAATTAATTCCTTACTTAACAACACATTTATATTTCAGTAGCTAGAGTTTATTAATGAACTTAATAAATTAAGTATATGTGCATTTTATTTATTTTAACTTAAACTCAATTGATATTTATATATTCTAACTGATATTCACACTTTGTAGCGTCCGCAGACGAGTTAATTGACAAATGACAAGTTATGGAGAGATTTCTATCTGAGTTTTGCGCATTTGCATTTAAGCTAATTGCATATTAAATTTTAACCTTTACACTTGCCTAACGTATTGCGTGCAAATGCAAATCGAATGCCGCCCTTAGATTTTCGACGACCTTCAATTTCAGTTCAAATAAATAATATTCGCTTGCTTGAATTGCAGATGAAAACTACAATAATAAAAAAAAAGGATCCATATAAATCATAAAATCATGTAATCATGCGATTACCTCATGAACAGCATCTCAAATATAATCCTTAAAGCTGATACGGAATTTTTCTCAAATTGAGTTTTACTTTCGTTATTTTTTTATTATTTTTTTTTAATCTATGAAGACATAGAGAAAAATCCTAAAGGCAATTCACAAACAAACATACACACACACAAACACAATGTGTACACATACACAAACTTGTACTATTTAAAAAATCAATATTAGCCGCCTTTTGCATGTGAACGTGCCACAAAACTTTGTCAAGTTTAATGCAAAAGCATAAATTATCCTTTAGCAAACACATCGTGCGGCTTTGCTCCCTTTAGTTCTCTCGCTCTCTTATTCTCTAGCTCTCTCTTTTTCCCACATTCTATTTCTCATTTCTGTGCTAAAAAGGAAAAAAATACAAAAAGTGTAAAAATGCAAGATTGCATTTTAGGGACACAAGCATAAAAAAGTGTCTCCTGCACTTCATTGTTGCAATGTGTCAGTGCTGCACAACGCAGCTGCGAATAAATAACATCAAAGCACGCTGCTGGGCTTTGTGTGTGTGGGATTGAGTGTCTACATTTGACTTGGTTGTCAGCATTTGACTTTGCCACAGTGACACCTTTTTTGCCAGTCTCTTGTTTGCCAGTCACACACACATATTTCTACACTGTTTTTTAAGGTTTATAAGTTTATCACAACTTCGATAAAGCTATGAAATTTACGAAAATCCCCTCTAAAACTAAAAAATTTAGCAAATTCCAGGAACCAGGAACTTCTAAGTAATAATATAAAAAGAGCATTTGCAACAAACAGAGAGATTGAGAGAGGAAGAGATAAAGTGAACAACATATATAATCTGTTGTATTAATTCGAGTAAAAAATAAATATAATAAATCGATAAAAAGCTTAATTCGTGTTTCTCGCATATTTTAGCAATACAGATTAATGTGTTTAACACAAATTCTCCTGGTATTAATATTTAATTAACACAAATTAGTGGTTTCCCAAATTGAATTATTTTTTTTAGCTATTGTGGTGTTGATTGAATAAATCCATACTAGACTATCTTAATTTACCTCCTGTTTGGACAAGGCTTGATTTGAACTTAATGCATATATAAATATTCACTTTGATTTAATTGGTGTTGTTTTATTCTGAAACTTTTTAAGAAATCCTCGAACACCCCAGGGCTCAAGCCGTATGCAAATTAAAATATAAACAATATTTTAATCTATTTCACATTTTTGCGGATAGTCCGCTAGCACGTACTACTCGTTAAACATTTAACTTGACACATTTAATTATCAGTTAACTCAATTATAATGTGAGTGTTGTGGTATATAATTATACTAAAATTACAGTAATTCTAATACATTGTTGCTTTCTAGTTAAGCCAGGTTACTTGGAGTTAGACAATCCGCAAATTGATTTTTTAAAGTGGAATCGAATAGTTACAACGAATCTGAATTTAAGCTTCAATAACATCATTTGAGCTTTCAAAGCTGTTTGACTGCATTACTTCCACGCCCATGTAACAAGAGGTTTTTTCTCCTATCCATTTTGTTATTTGAAAAAAAATTACCTTAACATTCTCTAAAAATAAAGGCCGTAGACAAGTTAACACTAAAATAAACTCACTTAGTCTACTTAAAACTAGTAAGAATGCCAGCTGATAACAGGTCGCAAAGAACAGGGTAGCCTTTCAAATTACGATAGATAAGAGCTGTAATCTTCCCCCACTCCAGCTTTTAAATTGTGCAAGATATATGGTTTTATGAATTTAAAGTAACGGTTGAATCTTTTCTATTGATCTCAAGGAGAAGTGACCATTAGCCTTCTTTAAAACTTGGTGACTAGTTTTTAAATCGTGAAAATTTGCGCATTTATCAATTTACACTTTCCGAAATATCGTCTTTTGCATGTATGGGTATGATTAGGATTTTTTATAAATAAACTCATCTAAAAATAAATAGCAGACTAATTGCTTGTATTTCAAAACGTTTAAATAGAAATTACAATTTTTAATATCTAAGAGCTTCTAATTTCTAGACATCAGATTATGTTACACAGATCAGAAAGCGAATCATGTGTAAAATCAGATCGCAATTGATTCAATTAGAATCTAATTGCAGAGCACTGAATGGAAGCAATTGAATCGAATGCTTTTGTCTAATGACAATTGATACTTATTGAGAACTTTTCGCTTGAATATGAGATTTTTCGTTTGAAATGTCTGTGTACATATTAATTCTCGTTCTGAAAATAAAATTTTATGAGTGAATCTTGAGCGAGGCCAATAAAAATGATAAAACGTAAATGCGAATGTCGCCACAAAGTGAATGACATTGCCAAGAAATTTATTACCAAGCTGGCCTGATTATTAAGTTTTAAGACTCATTTGCCATAAAACTAGGCAACTATAACTGGTGTAGGTCAGCATCTAATCATATTGTATTGTTATCATAGTAATTAAAACCAATGAAAATTATTGGCGCTTATCACACATATTTGGTTAATCACTCCAAAATCATATAACCTTAAATAACTCATTAAGGGCTTATCTTTCATAATGTCATAATTTAACTGACGGCTGTTTTTAGTTACTGCACAAAGTAATTGACAAGATTAGTCGGACACATTTCGATTTTGTAAATGCTGGCAGTTATTTTTACTATCAATCAAGATTTAACTATTATGTTTACGGCTGGCTGGTATATCTGGTATATTTTAGTCGGACACACATACTACATTTCTCTCTATCTCTTTCGGTCTCTCTCGCTCTCCCCTTCTTTCTCATAAACCCCAAGGTTGTCATCTAAAAATTGTCGCATTTTATTTTTTAAACATATTATACTTTAGTTTATTGTGTAAACCTTATTATTTATATGACAATTTGTCATTAATCAACAAAAGCACAGCATAAAAAAAAATATTTTATGTTACTCAAATATAAAGTTAGCTTGACTTAAATATACCTTAAGTCTATAATATTCGAAATTTATATATTTGCATACATTATTAGACAACCACAACGACAATAAAAAATGTGGCGTAAATGGGTTTAGTTCTTTCTAATTCCGGTAGTATTAGCATTTATTATATAAATTTCGTTGCCATTGATGTTTAATATTTCCAAAATAAAATAAACAACTGATTCTGATGAAGACAACTAACCGTTATTTTCATTATCACTCATATAACAGTATCTACAACCCCACCTGATTTGTAGTTACGAGGAATTCAAATAAAAGATAAACCCAAATAAAAAGGTTACCTTCTTGATGGGCATTGCCAGGGGTATGAGAAGAGGACACATGTGGGGCGAGTAGTACGATAACTATAGACCTATATATATAAATTCAAATATATATATATATATATATATATATATATTTATATATATGTAGTAGCACTCATATGCACGACGTTTGCTGCTACTGATAAGAAATTTATTAGATTAAAGCAAACGATTGCCGCGATTACAGATGCCAGTTCGCTCCGGTTGTCGTTTTCGTTTTGTTCGGACTCTGTTCTGCTCTGTTTTTGTTCTTTTCCGATTTGTTTCTGTTTTCTGACTTTCGAGGCTCTTGTCACCGAATCTTTTTGCTCATTTGCTAGTCTGGCAGGCAACGAGCCCCAGAACTGTCGGCGACTGCACTCGCCCAAAAGTTAACATCTCGACAGGTTTCAAAAGATATTTACTGTAATCCATTAAGTGGTTAACCATGTGGCTTGAAAATTGTTGTTTTGTGTCGGCGTTGAGCGCGTCGCGTTTTAAGTGTGTTTTAAATTTAAAATATAATTTTTTTAAAATTTCATTTAATGTTGGATTTAACAAAAATTAAGGCGCAGCTAAGGCATTCAATGCTAAGATTACGCGCGAACTGAAAGTGCTTCAAAGTCCAACTGAATCGAATTGTAATTTTGATTTAATTTCCCCAATCTGTGCATAATTAGGTATTACTTTGATGCCTATTGATATAACCCATACAAGGACTATAATCTTTATAGTTTGTCTTAGTATATTATTATCTGGCAAATACCAAAGACAATCTTGTGAAATATAAATAGTTCATATATACACTTCCTCAAAAATCAAACAACAAGTACCAAGTGTTGACAGATAAGAAAAGTGCCTTGACTATTTTGTAATTCAATTGAAGTCATTTAGTAATTGGTGCTTACACAACATTTGAAAGGCTCATGTCTGGATTTTTAAGCGAAATCAACTTATCAGTTAAAGTTAAGCTCTATTACCAAACCGTATTATAAAGATAATACACTTAATTTTAATTTTGCCTCACACTCAATTAACCATGTGCCTTTAGTATTTGTAGCTTATCAACTCGTCAAGAGGCTAATTGACATTTGATAAGCCACATTATGGATAGTTTAAAAAAGGCAATTAAACACAAATCATAGCAAAATAAAATGCTTCTACCGTTCTACGTTAGCAAAAAAATAATATATAGTTTATTATATACTATGAATATTTAATAAAATGCAATTGCTATCGAGCATTGAACTTGTCACCGCTCGAGACGTTTATTCAGCCAGCCAAAACAAATACGTTGAGTGTGTTTTCAAGCAGCTGCTCGCTCTCATTGATAACTGCACACAAAATCAGTTGAACTGGCCTTTGTTTAAGAGTTGTGGCAACTTTCTCTGTGCCTAGGGCATTCATTATAAAAATAAATTCGGCCGAAATTTGTAAACAAACGAAATGTCTTGCTGTTAATAGCTAATCGACATACTGCCTAACTAGGACAGTTGACTTCAATCCAAGTCAGTTGTAATTGAATTCTTTCAGGTTCTCTCGGATTAACCATTTAAGATTAAAAATATTAAATTAAATGGAATGAGCTTAAATGAATATATAATGCGAAGGATAACAAAGCAAAATGATGAAAACTAATTTTAGTTAAATTGTTATCGTCAATATTAATGTATAATAATATCATATATAGTTAGTAAAAGTAGTAAAGTTAGTATCGAATCGAATTATTTATGAGTTACTAGTTTTTTAAACTATACTTAATCTTTTAGTTGTAAATAATACCATAATAATTTTACATAAAAACTTTAATAAAAAATAATATTTAAGCTTCATAAACAAAAATTTAAACAAATTATTACAATTCTGGGAGTGATTTTTTGAGAAGGCTAAAAAAAAAAATAATAAAAGTTAGTTTGAATTTGATAAGTGATAAATAATACTTGACGTGGACTCTAAATTGATTTTATGATAAGGAGTTATTACAGAGTACTTGAAAAAGTTAATGCAAAGATTATCAGAATTTAGACGTGAAGGTTACAACGCATTGTCCTGATGAGCATTTTAAGCCGATTCGATACAGCGATTTTCCTGTGCCGGTCCGTCAATTGCATATTTCTATGCCGAATCGGAGCACTATATCAAATATCTACAATTTAAACAATCAAATGAATAGTTCTTGCATAAAACACTTTTTTACCATGATTATCCGAATCTGTTAACATCTTTTGAACTTTTTTTGTCAAATTATTTAAAGCAAGCTTCTTAAGTGGTATTATTTCGCTAAGTCTATTAACACCAACACAGCAATTGTTATTTACGGTCTAACATGGTCAACAGAATTGTTATACGTTTTTTGTTTATTGGCTGGCTTAAGGCAAATTAATATACATATATTTGACATTGTTTACTGCTGTGATTTATGTTCAGAGCATGTCTATCTATCTATTTAGTTATTGATGAAGGCCATCGGATATAATGTGTGTATATATATATATATATATATATATATATATATATATATATATTAAAGAGATGGTCTTATTGGTCGCTGGGCTTGTCAATATGAAATCATTTATTAAGGCGCTCAACTAATATTCGTCTTTCTCTTTCTGTTTGCAGCACAGTCTGTGGCTTAACAAGCAGCATCAGCTGCTAATCGAGTACAACAACAAACATAAATCATCATCAAGACACACAACTAGAAGAGGGAAGCAGCAACAACAAGATTGCGTTAAAGTTGCCAGCCTAAAAAACACGAAAATCCGCAAAATACGCATTTGTCGTACGCCGCGTTCTCCGTTATTCTGGCATGCCCTGTGAAATTTAAACATACGATATGTTTGCGAAAAGGCCGCACAGTGCGCCGCGCACTTGACACGCGTTGACTTACCGTTATTACTAGCAACAGCATCAGCATCAGCGTCACCGTTACATTTTGTCAATCGATCAATTTGTCATCATTGTTTCGTTCGTTTATTTAAGTTTTTCTTTTTTCGCATCTTTTTCATCTGTGTGCATTCGGTTTTGTTATTCTAAGTAGTGCCGCATGTACGTGTCCGGGCTAAAAACGTTATCTGGCAGCTACAACTGCAACAACAAAAACAACAACAACTTCCAAAAAGGTGGCCATTTTAAATTGCAGCCAAAAATTGGTGAATTGATTTCTTGCTGGTTTGTGTTAAATACGTTAACGTTCTTAATGAATGACTTCCGGTTAAAGTCACTTTATCGTGCCACTAAAACGACATCCCCAACTAAGACAACAGCAGCAGCAACATCAGCAGCTGCAGCGGCAACAACAACACCCGTTGGCAGCTCCATTAAAAAGTTAACTGGCAACAATAACAAATCATCAATAACATTTGACAGCAATACCAACAATAAAAATCCCCGTACTTACAACAACAGTAGTAAATCGAATAAAGTGTTTCTACATTATATTCCGCGTGATCCGCGTCTAAGAATTTTTAATAGAACCGCCACGCTGAATAAACACTTGGCCCCCCACAATTCCCAACGCACCTTAAGCGAATTGAATATAACTGAAGATTTGTGCAATTATGGGGAATTAATCGGCGGCAGTGATTATTATAATTACGATAGTTCCAAACATTATAAGAGCAAACAACAATTCAAACTTCAAGTTCCCCTGTTCAAGTTTTAAACAATAGTTTCTCGCGTTACTATTTTTTGCTGTTTGAGTCCACTCATCATTTTAAAGCGGCGACTGTGACTGTGACAGCCTGTGAAGCTAAAGGTAAGCCCAGCAATTAATTTTGTAATTTATAATATATCAACTACAATCATTCATCAATCATATTATTTTTTACCATAACTTCTCCCTACTTTTTTGTCCCAGATTGATTGTGTAACTAATCGGCACAAAACAAATACAAAGAATATAATAAAAGTAATATAAAAATAAAATAAATCATTTCAAAATAAAGACAAAAACCATTTTTTTTAATTTCAAAACCCCAACAACAATGAAACATAAAAATGCAACGTAAATTAGTTACAAAGTACTGGAAAAAGGTCAACCAAAAAATTAATTAATTAATTAGTAGTAATTAATTAGTAAGGGTAAAATAAGCCAGAAAAAATCAATGAGACGGTTTAGAAAAAATATAAAATTTAATTTAACACATCAGTGAGTCAATTTCCCCATTTAATTATTGAACTACATACATAACACATGGCAAATAAAATCGCCTAGATAGACTAGGGAGGGAAGGTCCATAAGTAGAAATCTGTCGGCGTACGAAGGAATAAACTCCTATGATAGCGGGTATACTTGGAATATGAGCATCAACAAATACGTTTGACCACTTAAACAAAAAACTTGAATAGGAAAATATGAAACCTCAATAAATTTTGTTATGATTTGTTCTTTTGTTTTGGTTCTCTTCTGATTGTCAACTGTTCTGGTTTTCTACTTATTCTGTTAATTGATATTCTGGATTTATATATGCGAGAAGAGAAGCCTGGAAAGTCACGCAATGTTTACTTTGAGTATGTTATGACCACTTGAGAAGTGTCAAAGGGCAAGATCAGCAAAATGCCACCCGACAAAAGACGGCTTTATTGACAATAAAATTAGCTTTGTTTGTTAAACTATTGTGTCGAAAATCACGACAAAAATGTACAAAAGTGTATATATGTCAATCTCCCTAAATCTATTGCTGAATGCCTCTGTGCATTATGTAATTGAATGTGCTACACTTATTTCCGGCGTCTTTCAATAACCTTAATTTTTCCAATTTCCTACGAAAAATGAATGAAACAATCAAACAACAATTTAGACATTTCAGTTTGGAATTTTCGAGTCAATTTATTATTATAAGCTAGCTGTTATTTATTATTATTTTAGCCCAGTTTTTAGCTTTGCGATCCCAGAAATCGCAAATCATTTTGGCCCCTTCCTAAAGCATTCTATAAATACCAACAGTCGAGCACTTTAAGTGCCAAATGCGAAAAATATAAACAACGCCATAGAAAACAAAACAAACAAAAATAAACATTTTTAATTGAAATTCATATTTGTGATATTCAGCAAAATCAGCTGTTGTTTCTCGGAGAGCAAGAGGATCTCAGAAGAGTCACAACAAGCGTTATTTGCTCCACAGCTCTGCTGCTTTTGGCTATTTATATGGGGTCAAGTTGAAGGCAATTGGCGAATTCATTTTCGTCAGCGGAGCAAATGCAAATTCAACAAAAACAGTTCCGACGCGAATTTGCCAACGAAATGAGATTTTGTTTTTAATGTTGTTGCAGTGACAACAAACACGAGTTGTTTGCAAACAAATAAGATAAAAACTGAAGACAATATATAGCAAATTGTGACGACTAATTTTTATTGTGTCTAATCGAATTTTTAACGGATGCGTATTTCCTTCTGTCTCTAGTTTGACGCTTCTCGCGTAAGTGCAACTTATGCAACATGAAAAATGCCAAAAAACAAAACTTAATTTTGAATTATTTTCCAATTAATCAAAAGTACTGAGTATTAAAATGGGCAGACAAGAGCCACAATTATAATATACAAAAAACAATATTTATAAATTTATTCTTAATGTTTAGTATATATTGTTTAGTTATTCAAATGTAGTAAATGAGTGTAAAAATCAGGTTGATGAAAATTACGTTCCAATAGCTTTACAGTTTTAAAACAACTTTTAGTTTTATTGTAGTAATAGAAATTTTTATCCTTCGCACCATCGATACATATTTTTAATCTGAATAACTGTTTTCATAAGTCAATAAATAAATTTAAAAAAATCTAGGAAACTTAAATAATGTGTAGAAACCTCTGCTTCATCTTAAACATATTGATTGACCTTTGGCTATAAACAATATTTATCACTAGTATTCAATACTAATTTTCATATTTCTGTTTCGCAGTGTTGATCATTTGGAAATCGGATTACTATTAGGGAAAGCGTAAAGCAATCCAAACCCAAAAACAAGCCTAAGTCCAGCTACTGAAAAGTATATAAATATTTTGCTGAAATCTATGTAACTGTGTGTTCACAACTAATTGCAACAAGAAGTGCAAATTTTTATCAAAATTAAGAATACAAATTTAGAAAAAAAATAAAAGTCACCCACTCACAAACACACACACAAGAGTAAATATAAATAGAGCTCAAGACAAAATGGCCAAGTCCACAGCTGCTCAACAGAGTGATGGCAAAAACTGCAGCAACAATTCCAACAGCAACAGCAGCAGCAACAACAATAACAGCGCTGCAGCTGCCAATAAAAACAATAATAATATTAACAGTAATATAAACACGAGTAACAGTAAATTGAATGGCAACATTTGCCAGACAACTCTGCCGGCACCGGCGAACACACCACTTAACAAGGCCATAAAACATGACCTGTTCCCGGAGGTGACATTCTGCAATCTGTCCGTGGAGGAGCTGCACGATGGCGCCGGTCACAGTCGAATGGCGCATAGTCGGAATAGCATCATTGCCATCGATGCGGATGGCACTCTACTGACCAGTCAAATGAATGGCAGCCAGGTGAAGAAGCGCACGCGTTTGATATCAAATGAATCCGGTGACTCCATCGATTCGAACAGCACCGAAAAGAAGACACCTAAAATGCCCGATGGCGGCTATGGTTGGGTTGTTGTCTTCGCCTCACTCGTCGTCTCTCTCATTTGGGATGGGCTCTCTTTCTCCTTCGGCCTGATCAACACGGAACTGTTGGCCTACTTTGGAGAGTCGCCATCGAAAACGGCATGGATTAGTTCATTGTTTTTCTCGGTGCCACTGCTTATGGGTCCCATCTGGTCGAATCTGGTGGATAAATACGGTTGTCGAAAGATGACCATATTGGGTGGCGTCGTCTCCGGCTTTGGGTTTGCCCTCTCCTCCGTCTGCAACTCCATTGAGATGCTGATGATCACGTTTGGCATTATTAGCGGTCTTGGATTGGGCATTGGCTATGTCACCGCTGTCGTCTCGATTGCCTTCTGGTTCGATAAGAAACGTAGCTTTGCCATGGGCATTGGCGCCTCCGGAACAGGCATTGGCACCTTTGTCTATGCCCGTCTCACACAATATCTGATGGATTCGTATGGTTGGCGTGGTGCCACCTTAATCTTGGGTGGCACCATTCTTAACGCCTGCGTCTGTGGCGCTCTGATGCGCGACCCGGACTGGCTGATCGAGGAGAATCGGCTGGAGAGCCGTTCGCAAAGCGTAACCACCTTTTCCAATTCCAGTGTGTGCTTGGAGGAGATCAAAAAGCTGCTGGACACGGGCATCACCAAGGAGGCCGTACTCGACTCGCTCGTCACGAAGAACAACACGGAGGCCAATCAGCAAATCGATGATCCGCTCGACTCGGTCCTGAAACGCTATCGCAGCGAATTATTTTTGCCAACCTTTCTCAGCACCCAGGAGCTGGACAGCATCTGTGAGGTGAAGAGCTTGAGCCGACGTTCGCTGAGGCAAAAAGAAGGCGCCGAGGCACCCTCTCGCGAGAATCTGCTGTCCATGTCTTCCGGTACGGCAGCCTATGGACCAACGGCGCCTATTTTGGGGTCACCGGACGATACGCTAATGGGTGGCATAGCGCCTGAAGTTGTCGAGGCTTCCAAGAAGAGCTACTTGGCATCGATAGAGACGCTATCGCCATCGGAGAAGAGATCCTCAATTGCTGCAGGCTCACCGATTGGTTCGCTGCGCTCCTCGGATGAGGGCTATCTCACACAGAAGCACAACGAGGCGACCTATGCCAGCTCGCGGTATTCCCTTAACGAGAACATGTTCATGGCCAAGCACAATACGCCCTCGATGTCCAATTTGAAGCCGAATGGCCTGCGCCACAATTCCGTGGATATTTTGAGCGATGACATGCACACCTACTACATGTCCGTCAAGGAGGAGTCCTACGCACTGCTCGACCAACATCCCAGGCTACTTATAAGACCGACAGTGATTGCCATTCCCGAGCATGAGCAGAGCAGCGAATTGGCGCTGAGACGCGCTCGCCTGGACAGCATTACGGGTATTCGGCGTCTATCCCGCTCCAAGAAGCCCAGCCAGCATCGCTCGAATCTGCGCCGCAACATCTCCATTCGGAACTCGAACTTTCTGAAGGACATGCGCATTCATCGCAACTCCATACACTATAGAGGCGCCATGCTGAACACACACCGATATCGCCTGCGAGCCTCCTCCTGCCCTAACATCTATCGCAACTCAATGACAACCATTGCCAAGGAGGAGGAAGATGTGAGTATCTATATATATTATATTAGATGGTATTAAAAGTAACCAATAATTAGTCGTGCTCCAATCACTATATTAAATCAGTTTACCGTGATGCAAACTAGCTTATAATAAATATATTTTATTTTAAAAGTGGAGCTCACATCTAATTTGAATTATTGAAATTGTCAGCAAAAATAAATATTTCCGTTAAAAATTGCTTGCAATCCAATCAGCTGCACAGCTTAATCTAAGTCTGAACCTTGGTACACTTGGTACACTTGCGTCGTAGTTTCTGAGTTATTTTTCAATTGCGAGATCGGTCGTAACAGTCGAGCTGAACAATATGTGCTACTGCTATTTTAATCGCATATTTGCTTTAGTTTTTTGCGTAGCTACTTCGATATTTTCCTTTCTGCTATTTCTAAACTTATAGTGATAATAGTAGATTTTATTGCTCTTGTGACAGATCAAATTAAAAGCACATTCATATCAGTTTTCTATTAGTGGATTTTCAAATCAGCAACAATAGCAGATCTTTATTTTAATTACTTATTCTTCTACGAAGTAGTAAATTCAAATACTTCTTAATTCTCGTATTGTTAGGCACGAAAATCAGAAAGCTTTACACAAATTAAAGCTCGCCTGTTTATGAGCAAGATGCAATGGTTCCAGAGTTCTTATAATGAATTCTATCCCATGCTTATACATATAACTTACGTCCAGTTTTTAATACAACAAGAGAAATGAATAGCAGGTACAAATAACACATTGTGCATTTCTAATTTCTTGGTTTTAAGCTAGTAAACTTCCTTTAAAGTTTGGTAACTGTTACCAGCAAGTCACCTTCCAAGTTTGGTGATTCTATTTTTAAAATTGCTAGTTTTTTTTATCTGTTCTTAACGAAATTTGACTGACTCTAACTCAAAAATTGACGACCATTTACAATTATTTGAGGCGGTGGCTTGTGGCATTTTAGCATTTGTCAATCTTTGAAAAAAGCTGCGTCCATACAAACGATCAGTCAGATGAACAGATTGCATGACGGTCATTTTACGAAACCAATATACTATGAGACCTTCGGTATTAAAGTGTAATTGAGTAAAATATGGTGGAGTATTTAGCATAATTGTTAAATAACTATAAAATTTATTAATCACAGGTAAAGTTTTATAATTTAATAATGATTCATTCAAACAAACATAATAAGAAGCAATTTTAGATCATTATCATATCATATTTAACAAAGTTATAACTAATCAGCTGAAATTGACATAGTAAAAAAATATGGTATAGATGACAATGGAGAATTGCTCTAAGTAAAGTCAACAAAATAACTCTCTCGTCTAGTCTAACACTTATCAGGCGAGTCCAAGTCCAAGTAGAGCACGCTTGACAACAGCTGTTCCGTATTGTCTATATTATCGATGCTCTGCAAGTAAATAAATAAATAAGCTATTTTTACATTATTAGATGTACTTATAATACTATTGAGTTTAATGTGTGTTCTACATTCAAGTGATAAGGGAAAGTTGAGACATTGTTTCGTTTCCGCATTGCCTAACTTCTAAGAAAAGTAAATAATTTGTTTGTTTTTTTTGTATTTATTTTCTTTTATCTTTATAGACCTGGTATGATAGCTTTGTGGACACCATGAAATCTGTCTTTGATTTTTCACTGTTTTCGGATAGGAAATTTGCGCTCTTCAATCTTTCCACATTGTTTTTGTTCATTTGGTAAGTATTAAAGGCCTCAAACTGCGCACTGAAAAAGTGTGTATCATGTGGATATGTTAGTGCTAAAATTAAATTTTATATTCGAAATACCAACAGCCTTAAAAAGTCGAAAACTGTCAACTACAATTTTTGGCAAAATCTCAAAACATCTTATGTACTATGTAAAATTTATGAACGCGAATTCAAATGAATTTCTTTTGAGATTAACTTTTACTAAATTTTAATCTGTATATATTAATAGCAGATTATACAAGTCAAACAAATTGGCTAATTGTAACCCTTTCTTTACAATATCTACTAGGTTCATCATACCCTATCTTTATCTGCCAGAATATATGAAGCAATATGACTACGAGGTGGGCGTTAGCGCAGTTCTCATATCGGTGATTGGCGTTGCCCAAACGGTGGGCATGATTGGGCTTGGCTATCTGGGCGATCGGCCCTGGATGAACATCAATATATGCTACTCTCTCTGCATGCTGGGTAAGTGATTGATTCCCTAATATATATCGCACATAAAAAGCTAACAATAAGTTGTATAATTTTTTGTTGTTTTAGTTTGTGGTGCCTCGGTGTTTTTTATGCCCATGCTGATCACCAGCTACAATGGACTGATGACGATGTGTGTCATTTTTGGCTTCACATTTGCCAGCTCATTTTCATTTACGCCCAGCATACTGGTCAGTATTGTTGATTTGGATGATTTCACTTGTGCCTACGGTTTGGTGCTGCTGGTGCAGGGCATCGGCATGATTGCCGGTCCGCCCTTAGGAGGTGCTGTCTATGAGTATATGGGCAGGTATGTTCACAAATCTAGCTCAGCATCGTTATTGGTATTAAACCAATTTTTGTTTTTTTTTTTTAGATGGGACGACTCATTCTATTATGCGGGCATATTTATAGCACTCTCCGGCGTTTGTTCGTATATGATTGAGTTTTGTGAGAAGAAAGCAACTAAGGAGAGTGATAGTGATGTCTTAGAGACTAAAAAAGCTCAACTTTTACATTAGTTTACTTACAAATAAAAACACACACAAAAGTCTCTAGAAAAAATCAAATATAACAAAATGTAACAAAATCACAAAAATATAATTCAAGGTTCTTCAACTGACGAAATTAGTGCAATTTAGCAGCGCTGCGGCCTAATTACAAACACAAAATAATGGACTAGCATTAAATGTTATCAAGTTTCTTATGTCAAATGCTGTTGCAGCTATAAAAAAAAAACTCAAAGCGATTTAGTAGATAATTATCTAAATAAATACACGTTATTCACAAGTAAACAAAAAAAAAACCAAATAGACTTGAAAACCAATTATAAAAAAGCAAATTAGATAGTTAACGCACTAGGACAACTACATTGTACGTTTGTATTTATACTTTAATAAAACAAACACCTGCATACTTATACCATGTGGCTCAAACTAACCAACTTTATACCAACATTAAATATCAATGCAGTGCATCACTGCCATGCGCAAAACGGGTTGCCCACTTTGTCTTCTTTATAAACGATTAGTTTTAATTGTTATAAAATCATATTTAAAAAATGCCTCAAATTAAGTGGAACAACAACAAATACCAATATACCAATACCAATACCAATCTATGTAACGTATGCAATAACTTAAAAGGCTATTTGCAATCAACTTAACTCACAAAGTCTTCAATCAGAAAAAATAAAATGAGTATAAATAAAATACAAAGCTTTTGATTAAGTAAAACTTGTGTAAATATGAAAGTTCTAATGATAAAGAAAAATATTTTTAAACAGCATCCGAATTACAAATCATTCGCAAAAATTTAGCAGTTTTCCAAATTGGCCATAAAACAAAGAACGAAGCAGTTTAAGTATTATTTAACAATTTATTGAGAAGTTTACGTAGCGCACTGAAAACCATACCTAACAGCATATAGGGTTAATTTACTATATAGCACACTTCAATTTAGGTTAAAAAAGAATTAACTAACGGCAAGATACAACATCTACGTGTACACAATTGTAGCCTATAGTAGATGGTTTAAAAAATCACTAAAACATTTGTTTATAACCATAAGCACAACAATAAGCAAATACAACAAAATTTAAAATAAAAAGCAATTCTAAACTGTTTACAAACATCAATTAATTAATAATATATTCATAAATATTTACATATTTAGAAAACAATATTCAAATAATAAATAATAATAATTTTGATGAAATTGCATTTTTCTATCCCTACTTTGGTTATGGCCCAATTAAAGGAATAATGGTTTGTATTTTTATAATATTTATTGTGTATGTTAATTAGATTTTAATGCTTTGGGTCTGGCAAATACAAATGTTTATAAATAATTTGATTTTATTTCATTTCGTTTAAATTTCTTTTTCGGCTTTTATTTAATTATGTAAAATTCATAATTGTCGGCGACATAATCAAATTGATTAAGCTTTATCACCACGATTTGTTTTTCTCTTTGTAAAATAATTATATATATTAAACTTATATATTATGTATGTATTTATTTATTTTTGATGCAATTCTGTGTGTTTTTTATATGGTTATAAATTATGCATTTTACAAAAACAATACCAAGGCAAATGCGTCCCAAAGAAAATCACAAATCCATAAGTGTATAAATAGTAGAAGAAAAGCAGCCACCACTATCGGGAGAGATGCAGATGATTCATTGATGATAACGAATCATAATAAGAGAAATTCACATAATATGTTTATTTAGTATTTAGTATATTACACTCCACTCATCATCTCTGTTCATCCAAAATGTAACTAGGAAACTAACTAAATGTACACAAAAATATTTGATTTTAATATAAGTATTATTTTTTGTTTAAAGTTTATAAAATTTAGAAATCACGCACGACACATTATACATACACATATTGTTCATTAGTTTATTTAAAACTGGATTTAATGTTGTTTGTTTTAATTTTTCTATTGGGTCTTGTTTCAGCGAACATAGTTTGTTTTCATGCTTGGTTTTTAACATTATGCTTGGTGCCGAAATGTGTTCAGTAATTGTGGTTTTCTAGTTTCACCGTTAAGTTTATTACGGTTATTATTTTGCTGGGAATAAAAATATGAAAACAATAAATCTGCTACCACTACCTTCTAAAAGTTAGTCACTAGTAGCTTTTACAGAAGCGGCTATGGGCTATCGGCTACGGCTATCCCAAGAGCAGGCATCGACAAACAGTAGTTTATTCCTAGCAACAACCGCTATTTACTGCACCACCCGCACCGCCGGATCCGGGCAACGACGGATTTGTAGGCGTTGCCTGTATTCCGATTTTAATGCCGTTCGACTGTAAAAAAAATTTTTTTTTAAATTAATCATAATGCATTAAGTTTGAGACAACTAACAACCTCATTGTTTATGTCAAATACACCCTCCTGTATCTTTTCATATATCTCTTTGGCTGTATTTATGAAAGCCTCCTCCACGTTAGCGGCTGTGCGCGCCGATGTCTCCATGAAGACAAGACCATGCTCGCGTGCGAATGCCTCGCCCTCCTCCTTTTTCACCTCACGTCTCGAGTCCAAATCGCTCTTGTTGCCAATCAGCATGATCACCATGTTTGAATTGGAGTGTTGGCGAGCGTCTTCCAGCCATGTGGTCAAATGATTAAATGTCTCTCGCCTCGTGATGTCATAGACAAGCAAAGCGCCAGCAGCGCCACGATAATAGGACCGTGTAATTGATCTATTTGGAATAATGAAAACATAATAGTTTTTGTACAATACAGAATACAGATAGCTTAGAATTTGTTCATATGCACCTGAAAGCCTCCTGGCCGGCTGTATCCCAGATCTGCAGTTTGATTTGTTTGCCATCGATGGTAATCATGCGTGCACCAAATTCAACGCCAATTGTCAGATCGTGCACCGGCTGGAATCGCTTGTCCGTGAACTGCAGCAGCAGACATGATTTGCCAACGCCTTGAGAGATAAGCAGAATACAAAGAAAACAACAAATCAAATATAGTAACTGCACCAATTATACTTAAAAGATTAAGTGAAAGTTTTAGTCAACCATTTACACAAAGCGAAACGAAAGAAACAGCTGACCAACAATTCATTAATCATTTGAATTATACTTCACTTAACAAAAATACTGGGAGCTAAAATTTACAGCCAGTGGAGACGTACTTTGTGTTTAAAGGTCAAAGAAGGCAAACGAAAGGGTACCTTATGATTTAAATTTGGTTTGGAATAAAATCTGACACATATTTAGGAACTCCTACTGGAACTTGTTATTTTCAAAATCAATTTTGTGAACATAAAATTATGATATTGGTCCTATAAAATTATGATATTGCCCATCTCCATATTTCTGTAAGGTGCAATATTGTAATTGCCTTTTTTCGAAGTTTTTGAATTTTAAGAAATACTGTCAAAACTAGTCTGATAAATTCATAAATACCATATTTTTGCGTCAAAATGAGAGCAACAGCTGTTTGATTGCTATCAATTAAAAGCTTTGTACTTCTGGACACGGATACAAACAGACATGCATATGAGCATATGCGAGTCCTGATAAGCGAAAACGGATTTAGTGCTCTGTTTACAGCATTTCCCCAATACCAAACACAACAATATGTTAAAATACAACCGAATATGTTTTGGGTAAGGGGTGGGCAGTTAAACAGCAGTTGAGCCAACAGGGCTGTAAAATGCAGAAAACCCCAGTTTACTTCAACGGTAGTGTGGAGTAACGCCCGCGCTTCTTCGTAAAAAGGCGTTGTTATGTTATTATTGATTTTTCCTTGCTGCACGTTTGATCTTTTCCCCAAAGTCTGCTGACAAACATGCTGCGGGGCAAGAAGGGGGCAGCAGACGAACTAAGCTCTACTCTGGCTTTAGCCTCATTAGAAGTGCAAGCCATCACTATAATAATATTTATGGATGGAACACAATGCAGTTTATCATTTGCCTTTGATATGTGGTTTGTACTTCACAAATAATATTTGTATTATAATCGCACGAAATTTTCACACTCATATGGAAATCGTCAGCAACGAACACTTACCAGTGTCGCCAATGATAATATATTTGAACAGATACGCGTAGGCCATTATTGCTCTGCTTAGTTTTCAAAACGCGTTGATTATGAACTTTTTAAATAATTATTATTGTAATTTCGAACAATAATAATACGCAATTGCAATTTGCGTAGATTTTGCAAGCTGACTCTGATGATGACGACTGTGGCTGGTTATCGGTAACGATAACGACAGATGAACATTTCCAGGGCTGCGGTAAACAGGGTTGCCAGGGCGCAACAGTCTATGTCTGTCTATCGATAACCCAGCCCTATATGTATGTATGTACCATTTTTGTCAGAAATTTTCTCTGGCACAAAGCGATGTGTTTTAGCTCAATTTGTAATTAATTCAAATGTGAAAGGTATAAAGGAAAATAGTTGTTATAATTTATTCTGAAATCCAAAAAATAAAACTGCATTTAGCTAGCGCTTTTGTCTTGTGCAGCGTTTGCTTCCGGCTCGCTCAGTCCACTTTTCTCACTTTCGTGGTCCACACAACTGGCCCCAAAAGCGTAGACAGAGGTGCGTTTGTGTGAGTGTGATTGAGTGAACCTGTGAGTGTGTGTGTGTGCGTTGTTTTGCTCCTTACTGAGGCTGAGGAAAGGTGAAACATGAAGATGGCTGACGGCTCGACAATATTGCGTAGAAACCGACCAGGCACAAAATCAAAGGTAAGCGGTGCTCTATGAAATATATAATATGTAAATACATATATAATACATCGAGTAGGATTTCTGTCGCTGGCCCGATGAGCCGCTGGAGGAAATGGACAGCACACTGGCCGTGCAGCAGTACATACAGCAGATGATCAAGCGAGATCCATCGAATGTGGAGCTAATATTGACGATGCCCGAGGCACAGGACGAGGGTGTGTGGAAGTATGAGCACTTGCGGCAATTCTGCATGGAATTGAACGGGTTGGCTGTGCGGCTGCAGAAGCAATGCTCACCGTCGACATGTACGCAAATGACGGCCACCGATCAATGGATATTCTTGTGTGCGGCCCATAAAACGCCCAAAGAGTGCCCCGCCATTGATTATACACGGCACACACTGGACGGCGCCGCTTGTCTGCTGAATAGCAACAAATACTTTCCAAGCAGGTATGTTCGATGGAGCACGACAAGCAACTAGCCACATAATGAGTCAAGTGTTATGCTCACCCACAGAGTTTCCATTAAGGAGTCGTCGGTGACCAAGCTGGGTTCGGTGTGTCGGCGTGTATATCGCATCTTTTCTCATGCGTATTTTCATCATCGCCGCATCTTTGATGAGTTCGAGACGGAAACGTATTTATGCCACCGATTTACACATTTCGTCACAAAATACAATCTCATGTCCAAGGAGAATCTGATTGTGCCCATTAACGAGGAGGAGAACGCCGCACCCGGCGAAAGTGAAGCTTAAAGAAACCACTGCAGAACAGCAAACAATAAACAACCACAACACAAATGAAAAACATACAGCATAAGAAATTATTGACGGACAAAGCGCAGTCATTCTCATACACAACTCACTTAAACATATTTATAATATATATATATACATATATATATATTTACTAATAGCTTGCATTAGATTCAACGATAAGGGCATCATTCTGTTTTTTTCTGGTTTTGTATACACCAAGAGAAATGAGTGACCCACAAGAAGAATGAAATTGAAACTCATCTGCAAAATTCAGTGTATGTAGTGCAATCGAAAAGTATAAACGTGTAAAGCTCTATGATGAAATTAACAAATTGCTAAATTCAGACACAGTTTGCATACATAATTCCGTTACGTTATAATTACGATTATGTTAAAATTCTTATTTAAAATAAATTATATGTAGAAACACACATTTAAAATACATGAACACCAAATTCGATATTTCTTTACCGAAACCGAAAGAAAAAAAAAAACTAGACAAAAGTAACAAAATTTTATATACATGAAATGTGGAAACGCAGTTGTACCAAAACTAATACGTGAAGTTTACTATCAAAACCTATTTAAAATAAAAACGAAACAGCAATAAACCAACACGAACAGGATTCTAGTCTAGACAATGTTCACCTCCAACATTCGCTGCTGGTTAACCAGGCGCTCAAAGCCCAACCGGGTCAGATCCAATGTGCCAAATTTGCCATCCAATATAAGCTCGGCAATGGCTCGACCCACCGCTGGCGTCTGCTGTATGCCATGGCCACTGAAACCCGTTGCTATATACAGATTCCCATAGTGTGGATGTCGACCAATGATGCCATTCGCATCAAAGGTGTTGTGTTCGTAGTAGCCTGCCCAGCTGCTCTGCACTTTGAGCGACTCGAAGCTGGGCACGCGATTGGCCAAGGTGGGCCACACATTCGTCTCAAAGTAGCCATGATCCACGTCCAGGGTGTCGCAGTTTGGCTCCTCATCGTCGGCGGGACTGCGACCGCAGAGGAAATTACCGCCCAACCCATCGGGACGAAAGTACGAGCCATCCGGATCGATAGTTAGAGGTGTGTCCACTCCAGGACAATTCGCGCCCTGAGTACTGACGACGTAGACATACCGCTTTCGCGGCTCCACGGGCAGTGGCATACGCAGCAAGTCCTCTCCCACACCAATCTTGGCCATGCGCGCTACCTGGCCAGACCAGGGACCAGCAGCAAGCACACAAGTATCAAACTGCACGGTGCGCTGTCTGCCATCGGCACTGGCCACCACAGCGGCAGAGAGTGCACCAGCAGGATTCCACTCAAAGCCAACAATCTCACCATTGGCAAACTGGGCGCCAAGCGCGCGCGCCTTCTTCTTAAATCCCATCAGTAGGGCCCAGGGATCGAACCAACCCTCTTTGTCGAGGCCATAGCAGCCCAGCTCAATATCCTCGGTGCACATCCAGGGAAAGCGACGACGCAGTGCTTCCGCACCGAGCAGCTCATTGCACGCCCCCAGCTCATTCTGCAGCTTGGAGTTGCGAGTTAGCGTTTCAGCGCCCTTTTCGCTGGACAAGATGAGATAGCCGTGCGGCCGAAAATTCAGATCCACATCGCCCAAATGAGTGCGGCAGCTCGAAATGAAATCGTGCCCAAAGAGCGACATTTGAATATTCTCCGGCAGCGAAAACTGTTGACGCACTCCGCCCACGGACAGCACAGTGGATGACGTTGTATACTACGAATGAATTTAGAAATCTACATCGTATCACGTATGACTATTCCATTGCGGTAACTCACACTAGCATCCCGCTCCACGACGAGCACGTTGAGCTTCTTCTGCTCTGCCCGGCGCTTGAGCCAATAGGCCGAGGAGGCGCCCATGCCACCGCCACCAATGATCAGCACATCACAACGCTCGGGGAGCGGATCTCCGCGCACGCTCGCGGTTGCACCATCGATTTTAGTACTGCTGTGGAAGCGCGTTTGCTGCAGTCCAGCAGCCGATCGCAAAACACGTACCAGTCGCAGCATTATACGCACTGAGCAATTGAGCAGGGAACCTAGCTCAGCTACAGCATGTTATCAGCAAACAATGTGCTCGACCAGATTAGATTCTCGTTCTGGTTATCTAAGTGAGTAAATACTACCTAACAATGCCAGCTTAACAATATAACAATTTAGCCTATCTACAGCTTGTATAAATGAACTAAGTAGCGACAGTGAAGTGTCTACTTTGGAATACCCTCTAATGTAATATACCAGTGATTAGCTTGGGAATCTGTTCCAAATGATTGCGAATGAATATTTATTGCAGCATTCACGGTAACAAAATTGAATTCATACCATTTTCTAGCAATTCCTTGGTCATCATATTTCTTCAAAACTATCTTTTTCTCAGTAAATGTGGTCTGCTCAAGCTGTAATAATCTTTGGAATCTGTGTCACGTTGCTACGAATACATTTTTTTTGCTGCAATAACTGGAACTGGAACTAAGAACCTTTTCTAGTTGTCACACATTTTTCAAGAAAAGAAATTCCCACACAATTTCACAAGTAATTCATTTTAACAATTAATTTTTGCATTTTTCAAAAACCATTTCTTGTGAAATGTAATTTACACTAACTTGTGAATAGATATTTTCTAGCAATTTACTACTCCTCATTTTGTCATCTTTTAAAAAATTTCTCTCTAAGAAGGGTATTTCATATTCGAACCATATGCATTGGCTACGCTTCATCTTATCAAAAATCATAAGAAAAAAAAAACCATTTATTTTGTTTTATTGATTAGATCAAGTGGAGAATTAGCCCTGGCCGCTGATAGCATTGTCTCCGACGGGTTTGCCTTGTGTTGCCTGCTGTTGCTTTTGCTGATGTTGTTGTTGTTGTTGTTGCTTAGTGCGACCAAATCTTGGACGTTTATTTGTGCGTCCGCCTGTGGCACTGGATGTGGATGCTGGCGATGCTTCACTGTACTTCCAGAAATCGCTGTGTGTATTCGGTTTTTGCAGGCTGAAAGTGAAATAAAAGTCAATTGAGAAAATACTCATGGGAGCAGATGTTATTTTCAGTTGTTACAAACCCCTCGATGCTATCGGACAACTCATCCAGGCTCATGAGTATGTGCAGGGTGGGTATTTGGCGGGTGACAATGATTTCCTCAAGCCCATCCATTTGTGGCTTCCAGTGTTCCTGGACGCTGCATAATATTACACTCTCATCTTTTAGTAGCGCTTTTGCAATTTAATTGGCACAAAAACTCACCTGGTGTAGCCCATCCGAGTGACTTGATACAAGGGATGACTGCGCTTGAGCACCTCGGCACAGGATATGGTCTTGACCACACCACCACCGGAGCCGCTCCACACCAGACTGCGGTATTCGCCTTTGTCCAACGCCGACTGAGCAAATTCTATAACATTGCTGACCTTAGTGCCGCCCTTGACCTAGATCGATTGGAATGTAAATACATATGCCGATCGTAGCCAGAGTCTAACTCATTTGCTGCTTACATGCATCCATAGAAAATCCTTGTGCGTCTTTGGCATGCAATTCTCAAAGGGCAAATCCGTTTTGCTTAGCTCCTGCTCCACATTCTCCCCCTTCCGATAGTGCATCATTTTGCAAACCTAATACAATTTGATGAAAATATTATCAATATGCAACTTGATTAGTGTATAAATTTGTGACTGCCTCGCAGCAACAACCTTGAACCAGAATTTTTAGTAATTCAAAGCTGTGTGTCCTAGAAGCATGTCTTATAAGAGCCCATCCATCCACTCATAACCTGTCTTGCGCAGTTATTGCCTCGTCGCAGTCTGTGCAAATTGAATAATTGCCGCATTATGGGACGACAGCGAACCCTGCGCCCACAGGCCAAAAGGAAAAAACCCAGAAAAAAAACATTCAACTTGTTAACAAGCAATTTCGTCCGGGTATGATGCGAAATAGAAAGCCCTGCTTCCGATAATAAAAAATAGATATGGACAAGCCTCAGGCAAAAAATAACACATTTGTAAATTAAATCTTAAATAGGTTTACAGCGAAATCGTGGAAAGAAAATTATAAATAACTTTCCGCAGCCATCAAATAAAATTTCTTCATAACTTATGTATCAGTCTGAACCAAATTTGAAAAAAATAAATTATATTATAAATTAATTTAATTTACAACTTAATTTATAAGCGTTGACTAAGATCACACTACACAAAAATATACAAATATTAAAAAAAAAACATTCATGTTTGTTAATAAATTAAAAACAAATTAATTTAGTTTAAATTAAAAAGTACCAAAAGATAAAAAAAACTTTGAGCTTTAATTCCAAAAAACAACAAAATATCTAATGTAAACTTGAAACTTTATGAGGAGAATCCAACTACGTCCCAAAATATTATAACTATTTCGTAGGTAAATATTGTTCCTTTTTGAAACTTCATTTATTAAAAAAATGTATATTCCATTTTATTAGCCGAGTGAAAGCGTATCAACTTTTTACTTGCAGCCTTCGGGAATAGCGCTTGAAGAGGACTCCTCCAAGTAAATGCCAATAAAAAAGCATTTCTACAGCAATTAAATGCGCGTGGTTGCAGCACAAATTTCCCATTAAATAAAATTCTGTTGGTGTCGTGCTCTAGACAACCAGGATGACAACTGGCAAGAAGACAACGGGAGCAACCAAGATATACACGCAGATAGAAAACGCATTCCCCGTTCGTCTTCATCGTAGCATGCCACTTGTTGAGGCTAAACAACATTTGGCTGCGCAGGAGGGGGCAGAGTCAAGAGCTCTGAATTCGACAGCAGAAACGAAAGTTTATTAATGAACTTTTCACAAAACTGTGGCTGTGGGCGGCTTCTCATGACCCACTCAGCCATACACAGCCACACACAGCCCACACAACCACACACATACAGACAATTATCGCATGTCCTATTGAATGATGAAAACGCAGACAATTCCACAATTCAATGCAGCGGAAATAGAGATGAAAAAAAATGTGAGAGAACTTGGGTGGTCGTTTTTGGAATGTTACGAGGAATGCCATCGAAATACCAAATGACAGAGGCACTGCTCCGGACTGTCTCATTGAGAACGTCATCGTTATCATCACCGCAAGACGAACATCATTATCATCTGTGGCATCGTCGCCATTCTTTTCAAGTACGTTGCGTCTTACAACACAGCGCAACAGGCAATCCATTTCTTTGCCAGTTTCTACACTTATATAAATGGTTAACTCTCAAGTGCAATTCATATAACAAAAATGAATTGTACTAAAATAAATCGTTCGATTAATATACTAATTACACAATTTCAATACGACACAATTGATTAAAAAGCCCATATGTACTCAAGTTATTTTAAATATAATATCTTAAAACAAAAAACAAGTCTATTTTTACTCGATTCATTAACCCTTTTAAGAATATTTGAGTACTTGAATTGTGGAATCATAGGTGCCAAATTACGCAAATAATTAAAGCTATTGGGTACTCAACTGATTTCAGTCACTTAAGCACTTCTTACTCCATATATATATATTTGATCAAACAATTAAAACTAATGGGCATAAGTAATCAAGTTATTAAAATTCTTAAATCGATGAAATTTCTTTTGTAAGTACAATATTTTAGAGGGGTATAAACAATAAACTGTATTTTATTTTAAAGACCAGAAAAATATATTGTTGAGCTGCATTATTTTGTTGTAATGTGTGATTCTATTAGATGCGGAAGTTATTATTAAAACGAGTCTGGCAAAAAAAGAAAAGTGAAATGATGCCTGCCAAGTGGGTTCTTCGTTTTTTTTTTTTTGGTGTAAAGTGCTTGTGGAGGAGTACGACTGACTTGTTGGTCCTGTCTAGTGAGAATTAAAAGGCACGTACTTTGAATTAATATCACATACATTTGGTTAAATACATTACATCAATTTCAGCGAAGGATTACGAACAACACTTTAAATTAGATTCAAGATGTGCAGAGCATTTAACATTTCTCTAAATTGAAAATGAGAACTCTCACTTTCTCTATCTCTTTTAAATGATTCGCAGCAATGCTGCATATTTTCACGCACACTCGCATACTTCTCCACACACACACACTTACAAATATAAATATATATATATATATATATATATATTGTAGGGTGTTCGCTTTAGATGATGTTGAGGTCATTTCGTACAATAATACCGAAGAAATTATTAGATATCTAGCATAAATTTTAAAATACAAAAAAACCTGAAAGTTAAATGTGCCTTTTATATCAATAATTTATTAAAAGAAATAATAAAAGAATTGCATTATTATTTTATTTTATAGATTTGTCTTCGCTTTTCTTAGGTTTTTTTAATAAAACATTTTCTACAACAATTTTTACTTGCATTTCTTCACATCGTTTCCACTGTGTATCGCAAATATTTCATTTATTTCCAAACTCCACCCTTAATAATGCAAACCCCATTCCGCTCTCTAACTGCGACTACTCCCACTACCATGCCCAACTTCCTCCGTGACTGCGAAAGTATGCATTCATTAGACATGCCAACAGGCAGCTGCGGGCGACCGAGCTTAGCTCTTGGCCAAACCGCCGAGCCAGGATCATTTGAGGTTTGCAAGCCGTGGCCAACGGTTCACTGTCGCGGCTAAAACGACTTGACTAGCAGTAAGTGGCAGGTGCAGGGCAGTGGCAGTGGCAACAGGCAATTTTTAGTGTTCATCATAAAGCAACAAAGTGGCTACAAAAGACATTTGGTGAATTGATGCAAATTATATCTAAATTACGTTGCTACCCGGAGTAGTTTAAGTGGCCATTTAATATTATTATAAACAAAAATACAATTCAAGGCTGTGCAGTTTATTTATGCCAAAATTTACACAAACTACGTTGTAAATAAAAATAAAAAACAATTAAGTTAATGAACTATGCGGTTGGTCAGGCTGGAGCTATTTGCACAACCTAAACAAAATCTAAATTAATCTACTAAATAAACTAAATACAAAATAAATACGTGTTAAAAATATATTGTGAAATAATTACACAAAAATGTCGAAAGACAGTGCAACAGTGAAAAAATAATGTATTCAAATACGGTTCTTAAAAATATAAATTCAATTCCTTGTAATATTTGTAACGTTGTTAAAGAAATGGAAAAAGTTAAAAATATATACAAATAGTTAATATTAAAAATAATTCATGAAATCATACATAACAAAACTAATAATTTAAAATAAAAAAAAATTATATAATAAGAGACAATTACTAAAAACTAATTTTTTTATTTATTAAATATAGCATTAAAAATAAAAGTGGTTATGATGTTTATATATTCTCATTTATAATTTATCCTTTAATTTATTTTTCTATTTGTAATTTTATTATTCATTTTACATTTTGCCATATCATTTGCAACTTTAATATGAAACTGATATTAGAAAGCAGTTTTAAATAAAACAAAACTACTTTGCTAATAAATATATCTATATTTTTAAACACGCATAGTTGGAAAGTAAGAGCATTTAACAAAAAAATCGAAATAAAACTACGAAAAGAGTAATACGACAATTAAGAAGAAACCATCTATACCAAAATGGACAGCAATGAATTTCGAAAACGAGGCACGGAAATGGTCGAATACATTTGTAATTATTTGGAAACTTTGGGCGATCGGCGCGTTACACCCAGCGTGGAGCCCGGATATCTGAGGCATCTGTTACCTAGTAAGTGGCCATCACTCTTAAAATAAAAATCCTTAAGCAAATTGTTTATAAATAAAACTATTTAAATCGGAAACAATTTAAGGCAATGGTACTAAAAACCAAATGTTCAATCTCTTTCCAATCCAATATTAAAATTGTAAATATATTGTTCTTTACCCTTTACCTACTAAATTACCATCGCTTAGGTAAATAATAGTTATATTTCCAAGCAATCGTAACATTTTCCTAATACTGCCAAATGTTCAATTATGGGATAATTAATATCGGTATTTACAATTTGGAATTGATTTAGTTAATCTCTGCACATTTTTCGTAATTTTAGCATGATAGTGTTAATGTGACTAGATTTAAAGCTTGTAGATTTATATATATAAAACAAATCAGATCCCTTGATGAGGAAATACTAAAAGACTCAAATTTATAATTTGTGAAGTTATGTTTTAAAAAGATTTTGGTCGATGAGAATGACTTAAAACGTGTGTAATTTTGTATAATGTTTTTTTTTTGTAAAATCTTGTTTGTTGTCCTTTTTTTTTAAATAAAATAAATAGTAAACCTCAATGATTTTTAAAAGTAAAGGGCTTTGGGTTTTAGTGGGCTAAAAAATTATTAATAAAAATATTATAAATGAGCGAATAAAAAGCCAGAAAATTTTTATAGAATAACTTTTTTTCCTTCTCATATTTAGCATATGGAAATTTGTGTAGTGTTAATTTGTTAATGATTTTTTTGTATCTGCATCTACGATAGCTGAGGCCCCACATGAGCCAGAAGATTGGGATCAAATTATGAACGACGTCGAGGATAAAATCATGCCAGGAGTTACGCACTGGCAGCATCCGAGATTCCATGCATATTTCCCGGCGGGAAATTCATTTCCCTCAATACTGGGCGATATGCTGGGCGACGGCATTGGATGCATTGGGTTCTCGTGGGCGGCCAGTCCGGCCTGCACCGAACTGGAGACCATTGTGCTCGACTGGCTGGGCAAGGCCATTGGTCTGCCGGAACACTTTCTGGCGCTCAGGGAGGGCAGCACAGGTGGCGGCGTTATTCAGGTAAACACTGTCGATTTATTTATGTATATGTAGAAACTGGGCTAAGATTGATAGCTGAAAATTGATGGCACAGACATCGGCCTCGGAGTGTGTGCTGGTCACGATGCTCGCGGCGCGTGCACAGGCCCTGAAGCGTCTGAAGGCCCAGCATCCGTTCGTGGAGGAAGGCCATCTGCTGTCCAAGCTGATGGCCTATTGTTCCAAGGAGGCGCACAGCTGTGTGGAAAAGGCGGCGATGATCTGTTTTGTGAAGCTGCGCATTCTCGAGCCGGACGAGAATGCGAGTCTGCGTGGACAGACCATTGGCGAAGCCATGGAAGAGGATGAGCTACAGGGCCTGGTGCCGTTCTTTGTGTCCACTACCCTGGGCACTACAGGCTCCTGTTCTTTCGATAATCTGCCCGAAATCGGAAGCCAACTAAAAAGGTTTCCATGCGTCTGGCTGCACGTGGATGCGGCCTATGCTGGCAACAGTTTTATCTGTCCCGAATTGAAGCCACTGCTCAAGGTAGATATACAAATACTAGATATATATATATATATATATATATACTAATATAATATCCATAATTACTTTGTACACTTTGTTCTAAAAAACATTTCTCAAAAATTAAGCTAAAAAAAAAAATTTGTAAAAGCTGCTAGAAAAAATATCTATTATTTTTAACGCAGATTTTATGTGCTGTTTTGGTATTAAAAGTTCACAAGAAAATTTAATTTATTTATGTTATAATTCAAGGTTAACAGGAAATTTCATTTCCTTTTGTTATAATTTTTATGTTCATTGTCGACATTTAAAAAAAATTTAATTTTTACAATCTGAGCAGCAATATATAGTTTTGAAAATGTCTGAGATCAATTTTTTTTGCTTTTACACTCAGAAATAATAGTAATAATTTGGAAGAGAAGGCTAGTTTACCTAATTATTAATAAAGTATTTCTAATACGCAAGATTATTTGTGTTCAAAAATAAGTGTTTTCTTTTCTAAAACAGAGGTTTAATATTTTTTAAATTTAGGATTAAAATGTCTATTTTACAGCTGCTTTTTTTACGCGTACACTGAATTTAGACAACAGCTTTTTGTACCCAGAACCCAATAAAAAACGGTCAAAATGGTATAACGGTTTTGTGCAAATGTATGTAAGAGGCAGAAGAACATATAAAGTATATATATATTTTTCATCAGGATCAACAGCCGAGATATGTCTGTTCGTGTGTCGGTATAAACACGCGAATGTCAGAGACGCCGCAGATCAAGTTTCCTTTATATTATCGATAACTGCCTCCGTTTCTTGATTCTCGATCAATTTCGAATTCTGATAGCAATGAATGCCATAGTTTGACAAGCAATTCTTCTAATTAATACATAATTACATATGCATATTATGAATCATCTACCTATATTATTGTCAAGATCGGATAAGAAACACACAGGTTATGGACATGTTCTCATCTATGTTCTCATATCGATCTCATTTCCACCAGCAGCTGCCAGCATTTTCTGTATGCATACATATGCAAACACATTTGTTTTCAAAAATGTTTTCTAAAATGTAAGGATTTTCCTTTGGTAAAAAATATATTTTATTTTGGGACGAATTTTTAAATTTCAGAAAAATGTTTTCCGACGATTTAAAAATTCTTTCCTAAATATTAAATAATTTTTATCATAACTAGAAAATATAAAAAATTGAAGTAAAATCTGTAAAAGGAAGCTACCAAACAAGAAGCAATTAAATATTGTCAATTTGTTAAGGATTTTTATAATTTAATTATTTTTGTACTGGCTTTCATTCATTAACCAAACCGTTCACAGTTTCAGGCTGGCGCTGTAGCCAAGCACAGAAATAAATACACAGATTTATAGCATTCACAATGTAGACCCATTCAACTGGCAGTTCAGTATGCTAATAAACTCTAATGCTCCGCACAAACAGGGCATCGAATATGCTGACTCATTCAACACCAATCCAAACAAATGGCTACTGACCAATTTCGACTGCTCGACGCTGTGGGTGCGCGATCGCATCCGTCTGACATCAGCGCTGGTCGTGGATCCGCTGTATCTCAAGCACGGCTACTCGGATGCGGCCATCGACTATCGTCATTGGGGAGTTCCACTCAGCCGACGCTTTCGTTCACTGAAGCTGTGGTATGTACCGCCAAAAAAATCACAAAATATGTCGAACCCATCTACAAAAACGAACTCTTGAGTGTCGGGCATGAATAACTTTGTTGACTAATGTCAAATAAATATTGTTTTTTTTCCTCTATTTTTTGAGTGTTCCAAACTTGTTGCTTAGCTTCGAGTACCCTTGCCGTGAAGCATGTTGTGCCTTTATTATTTACATGCGACTTAGTTGTAATAACAAAAAATAAATGAAATAAACTCATGCTAAATATGTTTGAAAGGGGCACAACTCAAAATGGCATATATATAATAAAAATATTGTTGTATAATTTAGGTGTTAATTTTGTTATTCAAATATATATATATATACATATATGTAAATGTATATTTCCGGCAATATTTAGAGTCCAGCACTTAAACATTCTGAGTATTTTATGTTAATTTTAAAATGAATACCAAATTTTAACATTTTTATTTAACAAAACTGTCTTAATACGTACTTTTAATATCTGATCTTAAGAAGAGTTGGACTCTATAAATTTGGAATCTATCTATTTTCCATATTTATTAAAATTTTTTTCTCTTTGCTATCAAATATTTTAAACCATTTTTAGAGTTCCAAGAAAAGTTATAAATAAAGTCTACCAAGTAACCAGTTTCATATATATAAATGTGGATTTCTCACATTTTTTTGGATTTTTATTTTATTACTTCTTAATTTTGTAGCATGTCATAAATTAGATATAAAAACCAAAATAAAAATATCATGAGGTTTGAAAAGTTGGTGGGAGCTTTATGGGTATATGGGAGCTTTATGACAGTTATCTGACATGATTAGCTACAGTATATGTACTATATAAAAATATGAATAAATGCCAATGTTTATTAGATAGTTTCACATAAAAAATAGATGTAGCGATACCCAAATTGACTTGCATTATGATGCTAATAAAAAGTATATATAACCCATATAAAAACGAAGTCGCTTTCTTCATGACAAAATGATAATAATTTCTATAAGAAAAAAAACGATTTATTTTAAAGAAGCTTTTCGGATACTTTTTTATATTGGCAGGTTTGTTCTTCGCTCTTATGGCATATCTGGACTACAGCATTATATACGTCACCATATCAAATTGGCCAAACGCTTTGAGGAGCTGGTGCTCCAAGATAAACGTTTCGAGATCTGTAATCAAGTCAAGGTGAGTTACATTTAATGGGAATATTTCAATTTCGAACTGCGCCCATTACACCGATTAATCATGTGACGGGTTCAAAGCACTTTTTTATTTGTATACACAACAATTTTTTATGTTCATTGTTGGTCTGCGGTGATTTCTATAACCCAAAGGTGTAGGTGTATTTATGTGTGTGTGTGTTAGTGTGTGTGCGTGTGTGAGTGCGCGTGTGCGTGTATAGCCTATTGTTTTGCATGTTCAACATTCATCAATGATTTATATTATTTTTTTTTTTCTCGGGAAACTGTTTTGGTAGCGTCTGACGCAAATAACATTGACTTTGACTTAACTCAAATCAAATTATGTAATTTGTCTTGCCTATTTCCAAATAATACTTTTTCACGTAAACCAAATTCAAACGTGCCAAATCGCACGTTAAATGCCAAATACTGAGAGAAACTGCTGCAAAAATTTTGTAATTGAACTATTTTGGTATAATTGGCATAGAAATTGCTTTAAGAAATCAATTAAATCTCATTGACAGTAGTTGACTGGATAATATCCTGTTATATGATTTTAAATTAAATTCGATTGTGATTCTTCCAATATATACATATCTACATATACATAATATTTATATTATATTAATTATTATAGATATCTCTATTTCAGACTTTCATTTTATTTTTTTATACTCTGTCCGTTTGTATTTTTTTGTCTTATTTTTAGTTATAACAATTCTCATTTACTCAAGAAATTTACAGGGTACTTTAAGTTATAAATGACATGCCAGCTGACAGCTGCTTTCGGCCAGTTTCTTAGCCACTTAGTTCAATTGGCCTTTTTCTTCAAAAGTCAATCAAAAAATGTTTCACATCACGTAATAAACCGTGCAAATTACGTATACGCAATGTCATTTAAAACTGAACTATTTTGCTTTGTTTGGCATTTAACAATTGCGATTATACACAGTTTTTGGATATATTATTCTGTGGAATACATTGTTGTCGATTCACAGCTGGGACTGGTTTGCTTTCGCCTCAAGGGCAGCGACAAACTGAACGAGAAACTGCTGAGCACCATCAATGAGTCCGGAAAACTGCACATGGTCCCGGCCAGCGTTAATGAGCGCTACATCATCCGGTTCTGTGCCGTGGCACAGAATGCCACTGCCGAGGATATTGACTCTGCCTGGGACATTATTGTGGACTTTGCCAACGAACTGCTGGAGAAGGAGCAGCACGATGAGATTACCGAAATCATAAATCGCAAGAAACAGGACACGTTGGCGCAGAAGCGTTCGTTCTTCGTGCGCATGGTCAGTGATCCAAAGATCTATAATCCGGCTATCAACAAGGCGGGCACACCAAAGCTATCCATGGAGCTGCCCTCGCCGGTGGTGAGTCGCGGCAGTGCACCCATAATACGCACGCAAAGCTCAGTGGACCACAACTCGTGGATATCGTGGCCCTTGGCCTTTCTCTTCAACAACGAGGACAAAGGCAACAATTGCTCGCTACGGTAAATACTGAGTTCAATTTCTTAATGGATTTTGTAATGGATAAAATGGGTATATCGTATGTAATATGTGTAAAATATGGAAGTGGGCATCTCCGACTTCAGAAAGTATTATACGTTTAAGGAATTTGATCTGCGCAGATCAAATTTATTGGATTTTATTGATATCTACTCCCCTTTCGGACATTTCAAACATATCGTTTTCCGATAGCAATAAAAGCTACCATTTTAAAAGAGCCTTCCAATTCATACAAAATATTAATTAATATGTTATTGATCAACTGAATAATTTCATCAAGATCGATTGAGAATCTCCCAAGCAGTGTTTTTAGCCCAAAAAAAAAAGATTCTGAAAAATTATATGGTTGTAAGACGGCAAAACCTAAATTAATTAATTCATTTATTTCGCTGTTAATTTGAAAGAATCGTTAAGAATTAAATACTGTAAAGGCGCTTCCAGCAAAGCTTTTAGTTTTTAGGTTCCAAGTATAAAACATATTTCAATTTATTTAACAAAGTTGATCTTTGATCTTAAAACAGGGCTCAAACAGGTCGCGTTTGGCGACTATATAACACATTAGTACTTAAAAATACATTTAACTGCTGCATTCAGCGTTTATCATAGCCGAAATTACTCGACTACGCCATTCTAACATGATTTTTTAAACGATTTTTCTCAACAGTTTTCGACATTTGGACACCCATGTCCGGTCATCGTCGTCGCGTCGCAATTCCGGCGCTGGCTCCTCGTCATCGCCAGACAGCGAGACGGGCCTAATTAGTGTGCAACAGCAGCAACAACAACAACAACAGCAGCAATCGCCGCGAAAATCGCCCATGGTTTCTCGAAAGGCATCTTCCTCTCGAGATAATCGCAATTAAATGACTTACATTTAAATAGCAAAAACAAAAACAAAAAAAAAATACTAAGCAAAACTGTTAAATGCGCCCTTTACAAGTAACTGTGGCGTTTAGTTGATTTCTAGACCAATTTATCAATATCAATTCCTCATAAATAAATACCAAATACAAAGAATAAAAAAAATATACCTGAAATTTACACAATCGTCACACTTTTGGCGCAGAGGGCAGCACACTTAATTTATTTCTCTAAATTATGGTAGTAATATGTCAAATTTTCAGATTGTTTTGCAATAGCAAATTTATTTTACATTTTACAATAATCTTTCAAATAATTTATTAAAATATCACTTCGATTCGCACTCATTACTGAATTTTAAGTAATTTTGTTATATTTTGAAATTAGTTTTTAAAAGGAAAAATACCTATTAGATCTCAAGTTGATTTTTATTTAAAATTTTTTTTTTTAAGTGTAGCATTTTTGAACTATTTAGTATTTAGTCAATAAAAAATGTTTTTTTGCTGCTCAACAGATATATTTATGAATTATATATATAAATATAATAAATAGAGTATTATTCACCGTTTAAAGTTGTTTCCAATTAAATTAATTACTTTAATTGCTTTATTTAGTGCTAAACTTAGCTTTATGATATAAACAGAAATAAAGTCCGCACAAAAAGTAATAACGAAAAACAGATTCGATAAAAATGAATTCAAATCAATCGACAGAAATTATACTAAATTCACTCGATTGACTTATGTCAACGGGTAATTAAAGGATAATTTAATATGACGAACTGTCTAGATCTATACTAATACTATTTCCTACTACACAAAAATATTGAGAAGATATTTATAAATCAGCGAATACAATTTTAGTTTTTAGCGCGAACAATGAGCAGTTTGATAATTATAGAACAGCTGTCAAATATCCTCTAAAATAATCACTTTACTTATCTTAGCTTTTCCTGTACTTTCGCTGAAGCATCGTCGTATTTTGCACAACAGCAGCTGCTCACACACCCTCACACACCCTCCCACAAACATTAATCTCTGCACTGAATTACTTGTGTGCTGCTTAGCACCTCGTGGCATAAACACAACATAATTTTTACGATCACGGAGCGTATACGTAATTCTGATGATGCCATAGACATGACGTCGATTTTAGCAGAAAATGCAACTTGGGTGATGAGTCAGGGATTGGTTATTGGCATCTCAACACAATGTACTGTACACCAATTATGGAACTTTTAAAAATAAATGTTCATACAGCAATCGTGGCCAAATTGAGATCTTTCGTGTTAGTTTAAGTGTCTTTGCTCTGTCTGTTTTGAAATATATTCAGTGCTTTCTGCCTCTTGACAAAGATATCCACCAACTTATTCACATAAACATCTTTGGCATAGGGCGACGATTCTTTGAGTTTTTTGTTGTCAATGTCCCAATTTAGATATTGTGGTGCTTCCATTTCCGGCAGATTGTTGGATTTCGACTGCGCTTGATCCTGGCCACTGAATGCGAGGCTTATGAATATCGGATTTAACAATGGATTTAAGTAATTTGCCATACATACTCATCGCGCTGTTTTCCCCACTTCCCGAAATTCCACCCAGGATATGTGTTGGTTCTTTAACATTACTGTCACTGCCGCTCAAGAGTTTCATCATTGCCAACTTTGGACTGAGAGTATATTGAGCACTCCCTGCGGCGGCAACATTATTCTGAGTCTGCTGCATGTCCGGACTTGTTTTATCCACCAGACGATGCAGTAATTGGGTATTTTCAGCCTGCTTTAAGGTGTTCTGATCGTTCTTTATCTTATTAAACTCCTTTGTCATCTCCATCAACTGATCCACAGTGGGAAAGTCTCTAATTTCTAACTTTCTTTTCTTTATCATCTTCTGTTTTTTGGAGTCTTCTAATCCCCAGATGTGTTCTTTGGATTTGTCTGCCTGGTCGGCTGAGTTGGATCTTATTGCTTCCATCTGATCGTGTCGATCTATGCGATTCATTAGTGCATCCAGATTGGGTTTGATTTTTGAGGTATCCTTATAGTCGCTGGGCAAGTAGCCAAGCTGGCGCATATACACAATTGGCGACTCCCAATTCTTGATCAAATCGCGAACAACATCATTGTAATTGTGTAAGCCAAGTTTATCCATCAAATTTGTATTTACACTAGCCTCAATGGATAGACTCAGCAATCCCCAAAGCAAGAGATACCAAAAGTGTGGACTCATTGTTATTTGGTATAAGTCCATCAGGAAATTTACATATGTCAATACGATTGTTCAAATATTTGCAGAGCTAATGCTGAGTTTTAAGTCAAAGCTACAAAGAGACTTGGTTCAAATAAATAAATCCAAAAATGAATTATCGATTACGTAGCACCCTATAAAATTAGTAATTGCTTTCTATGCAATTGTGATAATCGATAATTGGCTACTGATAATAATCTTATCTAATATATACCATGTAAGCACAGTTATTGAACTTGATGAAGATATTCATTACTTGTTTATAATAAATTCTACAACTACACAAATCTTGATCTAAGCCAATGGAGAACCACATGAAAAAAAGAGCGCAATAGATTCCAATCTTAACAGTAAATAGTAAATAGCCTCATTAAATGATTTCCTGGAACTTTTAAACTTATAAATTCACTCAGGATTTGCGAAGTTGCATGAAATACTTTAACAAAAGCAAGTTCAAAGCTGGCGATTAACTTAATTTGAAAGATTCGGGTGCCCATTAAAATTGGATCACAATACGGACAAACGGAAAAAAAGACCAATTAAAAACGCTCTAGTAGAGAAAGCTGACCTAGAAGATACTCTTAAAAATATTAAAGATTAAAACAAATATCAACATTATCAGATTAGAGCTGAATTAATTACTTAAATAAAGCTTAAGAAAGAATAATAATATGTCCTGTGGTACATTGGGTAAATTTTATTGAGAATTATTGGAAAATATGAATATTTGTATTTGTATACAATATCTTCGATTATCTTCTCTAAGGTCGACCTGCTCATAGCAACAGACATAGAAATAACTGCTGGTCAAAAATTCAAGCTGGAGCTATAAAAGCCGTCAAACTTTATGGAATTTTATGTTATTTCATCACAAATACCAAACATATGAATTGGCAAATTTAAATCAACCTATGTGGAAGAACAAGACGTGGTTTTTTGAATGCAAACCATTTAACAATAGCGAAAAAAAATGCATAGAAGAAGTAAGAAAAATTCATTTTCAAAAGATGAGCCATGTTTGTGAAATGTTTCGGTGTCTTTCCGTGCCAACTAAATAATATCTTAT
The DNA here is from genome assembly GCA_035042365.1 of Drosophila dives. Lineage (NCBI taxonomy): Eukaryota > Metazoa > Arthropoda > Insecta > Diptera > Drosophilidae > Drosophila > Drosophila dives. Next base: position 3,045,406 of record JAWNLJ010000129.1, on the reverse strand, counting down.
TATTAATGAGCCAGACGCGTCGAAACTTAATAAAACTGCTGCCAATGTATGCGTGCGTGTGTGTGTTGAAGGCGGATGGCTGATGATTTCGGGCCTCGAACAATTTGAAGTGTGACCGCGTTAACTGAATACGCGATTTATATTTAGACAAACGACGTCATCCAATTGTTGGCCGCATTTAGCTTGTGAATTAAAGTTTGCTCTGCGCGAACCGACAAAGATCAAATCGTCAGTCTAGGCCAGGCGGAATGATTTTCGCAAAGTCATGCTCCATCAATGCCTCGCAGAGACCGCACTTTGCCCGCAGCCCAGCAAGACGCGTGCGCGAATGAATCAGAGCGACGCATGCCCGCAAAAGTGTTCGCTGAGAGTTGAAGCGACGGAGTTCGAACTGTAGTCAAAATTGGTTAGAAAAGCTTGTTAAGATCAACTAATTAACATTTTCGGGCACAAAGATATACACGCCGAACTAAATTTCATTTTGCAATAATTAATTTAGATTTTAATTGTTCTTTTTCAGAGAGTTCGACAGTGTGGCAACTACGGCACAGCTTGTTGCCGGAGCTGCCACTTTCGATTCTTAAGTCATTCCGTGGCCACAGTCAACTGTAAAAAAAGCTGGCTTGTTAACTGTAAACAGTTTGAGTCCATATACGTACAACGTTTGCTCAATTAGTTGTCACATTTGTACAATTTGCTCAGAGTAATTCCCCGTTGCCAAAGTAAGTCACTGAATAAATATTAAATACGCCTCACTTAAGATTAGTGAGAATTAGTTAGACATTTTATGAATGTTTTATTTGCATTTTAAAGGACCGTTCCCTTCAAATTGGAAATTGGCACCAAAATAAACCGGGAAAAGAGATGAAACGATTGCGCTGCAAGATATTAAAAATTCCACTCTAATGGAACTGGGGGTGTGCCAATCATCGTGTTGAATCAATTAAAGCCACAATAACTAGCGGAATAACTGGAGACGTGTATAATGATGTTAATTTCGATGTAACACGTATCAAGCAATCATAATAATAATGGGCCGATGGGGAATCAATAATTAGTTGTGATTTGAAAATCGTATGTTAACGAATAGGTTTTAAAGTATACGAAAGACAATATTTTATCATTTTTATCTTCACATAAATCGTCTATATTAAAAATTTTAGTTTAGCTTACGATTTTTATGAATATGTTCGCTTTAAAAAAAAAAGCATTTAAAATATATTTTTGTGGTATTATAATTTATCACTTTTTAATGTTATTTATAATTTATAATTTCGGTTTGGATTTTCCAAACTATTCCAACTATCCCAAACCAATTATCCTTACCTTTTTTTCTTTCTGGTGTTTGTAATCAAATTGAAGTAGCCAAAAAGGGATTTTCCCAACTAACTTTCTAAGCAATTTCAGTTTACCCAAATTAAAAGCAATTTAGACACATTCATTTTATAATTCATCATAACTGTCTTGTGCTATTAATAACGACTCAAATGAATTTCAAAATTGTAGCATTTCAATCTAATAATTACGACAAAAAATGTTTCCAGACAGGTAATTTTTTTTCTACAATAACCCAAACAACACACACAAAAAGCACGAGAGAACTGAGGGTTTGTGCGACTCAGCAAAATCGTACAGCGAGCGGAGCGGGTTTCCCAGCGATCCCCCAATGACGGACAGAAGCAGAAACACCGAAGGCGGCAAGCTACAATGCAAGTAACTTGAGCTACGGCAAAGGAAATAAGACAACAATCGTCAATACAATACAACAACAACAATGAACACAGGTGATTTTACTAGCCGAAAGATAGAGCGAGAGCGAGAGCGGGAGAGGGCAAAGTTCGCTCAGGAGAGCAATCGTTGGCGAATGGAGTGTTTCGGTATAAAAACGAATGCAGTAACAAAGTTCGAGACATTCGCGCGAAAGAAGCTGCAACGAGCACAACGTGATAACACGGATAAAGGTGATAGAAAGAAAGAGCAGTGTTTGCCAGGCGTTTTTGGCATAGTATTACAATAAGTGTAGAAATATTAAAAGAGGTGCTGCCAATTACCAACAAAGTGTTAAATTCAATTCAACATACAAATTAGCACCACAAATAAGAAAGCAAAATGAATGTGGAAGAGTTTCGCAAATACGGAAAAGAAGTGATCGATTATATGTGCAATTATAGCACCAATATTGAGGAACGCGATGTGGCGCCAACATTAGATCCTGGATATTTGAAAAAACTGTTACCAGGTAAGAAAACCAAATTAAAATGAAACTATTTATTAATCATTCACGAAATACTATATAAACAAGCATTTTTGCTTATAAATTTTACAACGTAACTGTAAATATTTTTACTCAATGAAATCTACAAATGCCACTGAAAAATTCATTCAAAAAATATTTTAAATATTTTGAGAACCCGATTTGAAAAAATGTTCAGCTAAATTTGTATAACTATTTTGTGTATACAAATATTTTTGGCCAGCCTGACTGACAGCACTCTTGAGATATTACTTAAAATTAGCACAAGTGATGTATTGTAAACAACAATTACTTAAATCCTTCTAAACAAATTAGCAAATCGAAATAGAACAACAAATATTTCACTTTGCACACAAAATGTTCAAAAAAGAAAAAAAAAATTGAAAATCTGTACAAAATTTGAACAACAAATAACAAAAAACTCAACTGAACAGGCTCTTCAGAAACTTGTGGATTCATGTTGACTAATTGTAGGCAAACAATACGAATTGACTTGTACCTCTCCAAAAAGCCCACATAGTAACCGTGAATTCCAAAAAACTAAGTAAATAAAGAGTGTAGTGTATATATATATTTTTTTTTTTCTCTTTGGCGTGGGCACAATTTGGGGCACAAAGTTTTTGAGATAAAAGATTTTTGGTTTTCAAGCGAATTTTACGCAGTTTGTTAAGTTAAATATTTACGACTGATGAACACCACAGTCTCTGTGGTTAAACTAAACAAATCAATTAATTATGCCGACAAACACATACCCATACACTCACTCACACACACGCACACCTCAACTAGAAGTAGATAAAGTATGGATTATCTGCTGATCTTCTCCGTACACAGCCAAAAATAACAAATGGAATATAAATATTGATGTTCGCTTGTTTAGCATCTATTTTGTAGGTGCTAAAATGTGTAGATTGTACAGTCATCTCTTAAGATTGCGAACTTTTAAAAAAATTACAATTATAAATATTTATTCCTGTGAAAACTATTTAAATCATCTGTCCTTAAAAATTCTAAACTAAAATATTATTTAATTCAAAATATTAATGTATTATTTGCGAATTAATCTTAAAATCTTTTTTATTCATCATTAAAAATATTTATAAAAATTCCACAAAAAATAAGTATTTTTTCTGAGATATTATGCAAAAAATAATTAAAACTTTTATTAGCGAACAACAATTATAAACATTAAAAATTATTATTATTGAAACAATATAATTATTTAAATGAAAATGTGTTTTTAACAAAAAATAGAAATAGAAAACATTGAAGAATATAAATATGTTATTATTATTGCACGGAAATAAATATCACATAATGGTGGATTACTGTACTTCACTACACTGTGTACACTATTAAAGGCACGCGGATCTCCATTAAATATTTCTCTATTTATTTTGCAGCTGACGCGCCCCAATCGCCGGAATCGTTTAAAGATGTGCTCGAGGATTTTGAGCAAAAGATCATGCCGGGTGTTGTGCACTGGAATCATCCGAAATTTTTTGCGTACTTTCCATCGGGCAATTCGTTTCCATCAGTCCTGGGCGATATGCTCAGCAGTGCAATTGGATCCATTGGCTTCAGCTGGGCCAGTTGCCCGGCTGCCGCCGAGCTCGAAACGATTGTGATGAACTGGTACGCAAAGGCATTGGGTCTACCCAAGGCCTTCGTATCCGATGCACCCGGCAGCACCGGCGGCGGTGCCCTGCAGGGTTCCGCCTCCGAGTGTGTACTCGTCTCCCTGATAACGGCCCGTGCCCGTGCCATTAACGAGCTGAAGGGTCAGACCACTGTCCACGATAGCGTCTTTCTGCCCAATCTCATTGCGTATGCGAGTCGCGAGGCGCACTCCAGCGTGGAGAAGGCAACCAAAATGGCACTGGTGAAGCTGCGTATCATCGATGCTGATGAGCGTGGTCGGATGCGTGTCGATCTGCTGGAGCAAGCTATACAGAACGATTCAAATGCCGGACTGACGCCGTTCTTTGTGGTGGCCACGGTGGGCACCACAGGTGGCTGTGCCTTCGATGATATATCGGAGATTGGCAAGGTGTGTCGACAGGTGTCCAGCATTTGGCTGCACGTGGATGGTGCCTACGCCGGCAACTCTTTCATTCTGCCCGAGATGAGGGTGTTCTCCGCTGGCCTGGAGTACGCCGACTCCTTCAACACGAATCCCAACAAGCTGCTGCTGACCAACTTTGACGCGTCGGCCTTGTGGGTGCGCGACGTGATGACCCTGAAGAGCGCGCTCAATGTAAATCCCTTGTACCTGCGGCACGAGCACATGAATGGCGTCGACTACAGACACTATGGCATTCCGTTGAGTCGTCGCTTCCGTGCTCTGAAGTTGTGGTTTGTCTTCCGCACATACGGTGTGAAGGGACTGCAGGAGTACATTCGGAACCACATGGTCTTGGCCAAGAAATTTGAGATGCTTGTGCGCAAGGACGAACGCTTCGAGGTTCGCAACGATGTCCACTTGGGCCTCGTCTGCTTCCGCATGCGGTAAGTTTAACAACCAGCATCGCTTGATTCATACTAAACTTAACATTTCTTAATTTGTTTACAAATCGTGATTAGATATTTGAGCGCTTAAAAAAATCCCAAAGTGAATTTAACTCTACATTAATACTAATTTTAACTCATTTACTTATACTTGTAATATGAATTAATTATTACGTCAAAAGAGGATTAGATTGGCAAAACCAAAAAATAAAATAAAAGTGAAAGGCAGGAGAGAATTAACATAATTTCGAATAAAAAATTTCGCATAGATAACCTAAAAAGAATTAAATAAAATGTTGCTACTATTTTCGCACACATACATGTAAGCCATTAGTCCGAAATGCCCGTATGCATGTATTTATGTAGATATGTATGTATGTACGTATGTATTGTCAGGTTGTGCTCGCACACATGTGCTTAGACACATAAAGAGAACTAGTTCACTTTCTAACAGATAACCAATCAAAAACTGCTTTAGGTGCGCAACTCACTACTAATTCTGAAAAATGTTCGGTTGCTTGCGTTCGGGTCCTCGTTCTCAGCACACGGTGTGCGTTAGCTGAGAGAGAGAGAATATCCCCAAGCTCATTTATCGAGTAGAAAAATAATTTTTGTTTATTTTGTTTCTATTACTTTCTAGAACGGGCGATGAACCTAATCATCTGTTGTTGGCACAAATCAATCACTCCGGCAAAATGCACATGACGCCGGCCAAGTTTAATGGGCGATATGTGATTCGTTTCTGTGTGACGTATGAGCATGCCACGGAGAAGGACATTTTGGATGCGTGGAGTCAGATTAAGGGATTTGCCGAAGAAATCTTAAGGGATGTGCAATTGGAGATCAGCTCGGCACCGACAACACCGGAAACGGAACGCACCAGTTCCGAGCCTGTCGTTTCCGGCAAACCACCGATCAAGAAGAAGCTGACGCGAACCAAATCGTTGCGTTTCTCCTTCACCCGCAGCATTTCACGGGAACAGTTTCAGAGTCAGAGCGAGCATCTTATGGATGGCTGTACTCCCATTCTGGTCGTTGATCCCAAAACAATACAGCTGAGTTTTCAGCAGGCAACAGAAAACAATCAAAACAACCATAATAATAATAACACAACAAAACTGAAGGATATTTCCGATGTAGATACGGATGAGGCGAGCAACTGATCAGATCGTGCATAGTGGAATAATGCTAATCTGTATATAGTATTAACTGTGTTTTTTTCTTGATTTGTTTTGTTTGGTATTACAAACGAGCTGAAATGAGGCCTGTGTAACCACAAAATCAGTCTATTTGAAATTGCTCAATTGAATTTAAGAACATATTTATATAGTTTGTAAGTTACACTGCTGAATTTCATATCATTTACATGTTGTGTTCCTATTGCAACCAGTTTAAAGTTAAGTTAAAATCTCTCATGTACCACAAAAATCCCATTTATTTATAAACATAAACATTTACTTAGCATTTGATATGCGCATTTTTTAAAAATACATATCTACCTGAACGTATTTTCTTTGGTTTAACATTTGTTTGCTGACTTTAATATATCTCTTAAATACTAAAGAGTAACAGAGATAGTTATATGATGCTCTGTGTGATCACATTTAAATAACAAACAATAACAACTGAAATTAAAAGGTGTACAGTGCACTTGAAATGTGCTGAATTCATCCAACATTCAAAAAGATAAATGTTGACGGACTAATTATATACCCTATGATAACGAAGACTTCTACTTTCCAAAATACTTTGGATAGGGGCAATAATAATAATAACTACTATTATAAGCTTACCTTCAATTTTGCAGAGGCAAATACTGGTTCCACTTATTATATAGGTCAGCAAATATATTTTTTTTGGTTTGCAAAACAAAAATTTACACAATTAATTGTAAATTAAGCACTTTGAGGAATATTAACACAATTTCAATAAGGTAAACAATGGCCACATGTGAGAAGAGCACAGCTGAAAACGATTGCCGGTCTGTGCAATATATCGATATTGTTTGCAGGTCTCTAATTTGCAATATATATATCGGTTGTTTAGACACGAATATAGTTTAGTTAATCGATGAATCGCTGAAAAACGTAAACAAATCTTAACCGGCGCCTTTTGTTGCTAAACGTTTGCATTTCGTATACTATTTATTAAATATGCCGAACTGGAATCAAATACAATCGCAGTTACGCAGCTCAAGCAATCCAGTTGTGTTTTTCGACATAGCCGTGGGCACAACCGTAAGTTGCAGCAAATAAACACAAGAATTTGTATTTTACATCTCCATTCTTCGGCCAGGAAATTGGACGCATGATATTTGAGCTATTTGCTGACACTGTGCCTCGAACGGCAGAAAACTTTCGACAGTTTTGCACGGGAGAATATAGACCGGATGGCGTGCCTATTGGCTACAAGGGGGCCAGTTTTCATCGGGTCATCAAGGATTTCATGATACAAGGCGGCGACTTTGTGCAGGGCGATGGCACCGGCGTCACCAGCATTTATGGCAACACATACGCCGACGAGAACTTTACGCTGAAGCACGACTCACCAGGTCTGCTGGCCATGGCCAACAGTGGGCGGGACACAAACGGCTGCCAGTTCTTTATCACGTGTGCGAGGTGTAATTTTCTGGATGGGAAACATGTTGTCTTTGGTCGCGTTCTGGATGGACTTCTAATCATGCGCAAAATTGAGAACGTACCGACAGGACCGAATAACAAGCCCAAACTGCCCGTTACCATATCACAATGCGGCCAAATGTAGTATAATTATAATAGTATAATAAATTTACAATGCGATTGCAACGATTGCGATAGCTATAGAAATAGCTCAGATATCCTTATTGTAGTAGGGATACGCCTCTGCCATTGCCTGTTCCTTGCGCAGCGTCTGACAATCCTCAACCATAAAGCTGCAGAAATGAATAATTAAATAACTGACTACTGATTTTTATAGTTTAGTTTCTACTTACTCGTAATAAAGGGTTACCAAAGGCACAGTTGCCAAATGCCACAGCGAGTGTGCGTCAAGCACCCAAAGGATGGGCGGAAAATCCAACAGTTCAAGACCCATTGCCAGAGCGAATAGAACATAAAAGCGTAGAATGCGCCTGTAATATGGGCGACGATAGCGCACCTGATGACACCAGACAAACCAGCCGACGGCTGAAAGGATGCCCGTGCCAATGTTTACTTTCATGTTGAAGGAGTAATTGAACTTGCCCACGCTCAAGTAAGCGAAATAGTTGATATAATAGGAGACAAAGGCCAGTGTGATGACGCCGCGCAGGAAGAGAGAGTATCGATGCAGCATCCTCATCACCATGCAGTACAACGTGCACAGTACAATGGAGTAGGCAAAGGCGTAGTCCATCAGCTCCGTCAGTGGAAAATCTCTCGTATGGAATATCGCTGACCATATCCAGCCATTCATGCATACCTAAAAATGGAAATATGAAAACAGTTTAATAGAAAATTTCTTTGATTCAGCCTGAGCAATTACCAAGCCAAAAATGTGCGCCAACTTGTAGCAGGGACTGTCCGGACGCACTGTCCAACGAAACTTGCGCAACATCCGCAAGTGCATGACAAAATTTAGAATGGAGAATATTACGGAGGCTGGCTCCTGCATGCCGAGCAAGCGCAGAAATGGCCATTTGCCATAGAATTGTGGAATTGGCCAACCGCGTTCGAGAAATGCAAAAACCGTGCGCCACATGCACCCATAGGAACACTCATCGGCACAGCTCCAACCAAATATGCGATCGAATATGGTTTGGCCATAGAAACTTATCGCCTGCTCTTGTATCTCCAAGCCATCTGCAAATGTTCACACTCGCATTAGTTTCTTAATAATCATATTTATTTATTTTCTTTTATTACTTGCCTGCTGAGCAATTTGTGCGTTCGCAATTTTGACGACAGTTGTGAAAAAATTGTGTGCGATCGCCATTTGATGCTGTTGCCAACAGCGAATTGCTAAGCAGCAGCAGAAGACATATTGCACTGATTGATGTATTAGGTCTAGTCATTGCAAACGATCTTTTAATATTTTTATCCAAACATTTTGTAAACAAATTACGCCGCTATTGATTTATCTCTGATTAGGGCTGCCATGCTGAACCTGAACATATGTATATTGTTCGAGCTATCAGATTTCACTAAAGAGCAGCAACAATTGTTTAATCTATCAATTACGATGTATTTTTTACATCAAATGTTTTTCAAGAATCTTAATTTGCGTGTTTCCCAAATAATTCCAATTGTTTTGTTTACAAAACGCAGCGCAACCCGTTTGACACTCTGGCAACGCTAGTCAGCTGTCAGCAGTTTCACCTGCCAATAGAAAGTGTAATTTTAATACAAAAATAAGCTTATGCTGCATATTTGTGTGTGAAAGATATAGATGTTACTATTCTTGATTCTCGTTAAGATCATGAATTGAGATCTATTGCGAAATATACTTTTCGCATGAGCGTTAGTATTTGTTCTTCTTTCTCTGCATTGTATTTGAGTTTATGTGTTTGCTTTTGCTGCTGTTTTATGTGCGTGTGCGTGTGTTTATAGACAAAAACGCAACATGATGAGAAACACATAAATGAATGCTATACAAATACAAAAATAAAAGCTAAAAAATCACAAAAGCTGCAAGAGCAAAAAGCAAACATGCTAAAAACGCCGTCAAACAATGAGCAACAACAATTACAATCACACGCTTGAGTGTATGTATGTGTGTGTGTTTACTATTTGTTAAATTTAGAATATGACGTTAGAAAGTGCTACATAAATCAGAAGAGGAGCGCTAAGAGTGTGACCAGGTCAGTCTCCAAGTCTGCATGTCCGAAATTCTGTCGTCGTATGCCAGCGGTAATGCGAACACCGGCAATGATTTTGACCATCGCCAAAGGCTAACCAATCTGCAGAGATTATTGACGACGCGTAAGCCACAAAATTTAAAGGTGAGCTTTGAAATCTGCATGAAAATTTTAATACTTAATTATTAATGGTTACTTGCAGCGAGAGCCTTTAGTCTTCTTCATAATGCGCCTGAATCTGAAAGCGTTGCTGCTGGTCCTCACAGTGGCCGTGATGGTCATCACACTAGGCATTTATATGCGCTGTGCCGCCTTCAGTTTCTCGCCAGACTTTATGCGCCAGTTGGGCAGAAATCGACACGAGGTCGACACGATCTCGGCCAGCTCCTCGTCCGCTGGGAAGCAGCTAGGTGCGCCACTGCAGGACATTGAGTGCGCTATCAATCAGGAGTACAGCATTCACTGCAAGCGCGATGAGAACGCCAACGAGGTCTATGTCCCATTCTCGTTCCTGCGTCAGTATTTCGATGTGAGCGGTGCGGTGACGACGACAAACACTGGCAGCGATCCTCCGGCCAAGTTCAATTGGATGCACAGCAACGCGAAGGTGAACCTGCCCAAGGGCAAGTACGATCCACGTGGCGTCTTCATGTATTTTGAGAACTACAATGTGGAGGTGCGGGATCGGGTGAAGTGCATCAGCGCCGCCGAGGGTGTGCCAGTTAGCACTCAGTGGGAGAAACGTGGTTACTTCTATCCCACCCAAATAGCACAATTCGCCTTGGCGCACTACAGCAAAAATCTGACAGAACCGTCGCCCCGAAATCACGTCCTCGAGGATGGGGATGGCAACCAATGCGAGTGGACAACGCCCAAGACCAGTAACATGACACGCATCTGGCACCACAAGTTCAACACGAGCATTGTCCAGTTCGAGACGACCATTGGCTACGAAAGCGCTATCAGCATCCAGCTAAACCAGACTCAGGATCTTGTGCTCAGCGTCGATCTGCTGCTGGTCACCAACAGCAGCAGCCTGATGGTCACCGTCCTCAATCGAGATACAAGGCACAGCTACAATTTGCACTACATTGCCGCCGAGCTGCTGCTTAGTGTCCAGGAGTCGAACATCTACTACGGCCTGGGCAGTGGCTCGCTGAACCGTTGGCGTCACATCACCCGGGATCTGCACATCGACGTGCAAAAGGGCATCGTCATGGGCGACAAGCGGTCGCCGCTGAAGGTGCGTCGCAGTGATTTGGAGGTGCTATCGATTGCCTTCCTCGGCATTGGCTTCTACGACAACGTTACGCTCTCAACGAGCGATCATCTGGCGCATTTTTACGATGCCGCCGAGTGGTTTGTGCACAATCAGGATCTCAAAACCGGTGGCTGGACAAATCCTGTGAGACGCAATCTAAATGGGTTTGCCGAGCTTCGTCCCGGCTGGATATCGGCCATGGGTCAGGGCCACGCAATTTCAGTGCTGGCGCGTGCTTACTGGCATTCAGGCGGGGATGTGCGCTACCTAAAGGCCGCATCGCTCGGCCTGCAGCCGTATCGCATCAAGTCCAGAGACGGTGGTGTTCTGGCCCAATTCATGGACAAATATTATTGGTAAGAATTATTGCAATTCTAATGCTCCTCCTCGGGAATCAACTCACTTCCTGTTTTTGTCATGTTGCAGGTACGAGGAGTATCCCACGACGCCGGCATCGTATGTGCTCAACGGTTTCATCTACTCGCTGCTCGGTCTCTACGATCTGAATAGCACGGCACCGGGTAAGATAGCCCGGGAGGCGGGTAAACTGTTTGCCCAGGGCATGCACTCGCTAAAAAAGATGCTGCTGCTTTATGACACCGGCTCTGGCACTAGCTATGATCTGCGCCATCTCAGTCTGGGCATTGCACCGAATCTGGCACGCTGGGACTATCATGCGACGCATGTGAATCAGCTGCTCCTGCTGGCTACCATTGACAGCGATCCGCTGATCGCCCAGACAGCCGAGCGCTGGAAGGGTTACATGTTTGGCAAGCGGGCCAAACACAACTGAGAACGAAGGAAGCTGGCGGCGGTTGCGGCGGCAGCATCGTGGCAGCCACATCGCCGTCGTCTGCTGAACGATGAAGAGCAGGAGAAACAGGAGAAGGAGACCCAACCAAACAAGTGATATTTTTTGTAAAAACCATTCGAAATGGTTGCGTCAATACCGCGTCTCTTTCCACTTTAGATTTAGTACCGACTGGCAGCGAATTTAAGTTTATTTTTTTTTTGGATGCTTTTCCATAGTCGTCTTGCATATGTGCTTAACCTGTTTCAGTTACTGTTAGCTGTTAGCTGTTAACTGTAAGGATATATCCTAATTGTACCTATCTTCTTCATGTATACCTTATTATTGCATAATCATTATTAGCGTTAGTTATCACGATCGATTAGCATCTGAGACTATCTTTGTTGACTATAGCCAAATTGTTTCCTAAGTAGTTAGCACACCCATATTTCACTGGACAATATCGGACACATAACATTTATCATAATTATAATAATAATAATAATTAACGAAAAGTGATCTTTGGCACGCCGTAGCTTAAATACCCCATAAGGATTAGCATTAGCTGACTACTATCGTCACACTTTTTTATCGTAGTCAGTGCTATGTTTTTTTACTGCTCTTACTAAGTAGAGACCGTTACACTCACAACACCCCCTTCCCCCCCCCCCCCCTTGTATAAAGTAAAATGAATGTAGAGCTTAGCCTAATAATTATAGGAGACACTCCAGTTACATATATATACATAGATAGTAACTGTTAGATGCATATATATATATATATATATATAAATAGATTTTTGAAAACACTTATAAATAACGAGAACGGTTACTTTTAGTGTTCCAACTCAAAAACCTAACTGCCCATTAATACTGATCAACAAATGAGTGTTGAAGAATTACTAAAATTATATTGTTTACCCAACGAATAATTTGAAATTGAATAATTATCTTCTTTTTATTTGAAATATCGCAATATGGAACCATGAATTTTAAAATGCTTTTAATTAGTGTAAGCATTTAAGAATTTCTCGACTTAAACGATGCCATTCCATTGAATTATTTCAATTTAACATTAATCTTTAGTTGTACAACCGTCAATTAATGAACTAATATTATTAATGAATCATAACTGTTGTATATCTTAATATCCCAAATTAAACGAGACTGTTAACAAAAACAAAAGGAAAGAAGGAAAAACAAAAGCTGTTCATTTTAAATAATGTTTTATGTTTAATGTTTAATTCTTGTACTTATTACGCCATTTCTCTTGTGTTATCAATTTTATTTACAAAAATATATAAAACGCCTTCGTCAACATAATTTTAATTAAATACACTCATTTTTCGACTTAAACGACTACATAACTGGGCGATGGGGGACTCTGGGCGAAGACACTTGTTGGACGCCTCAACGTCGATTTGATTTAAGGACATGTGATCGAATGGAGGCTGGACCACTGCGTCGTTCCACTTCGAGAATGAAGGCGTTCTCCATTTGATCGCATATCAGATCGAAGAATAGATTGGCAATGTTGCTGTGCAGCAGCGACTTGAACTCGAAGGCTACCCGAAAGTCCAGGACACATGAGTTGGGTATGTCCTTAAGGCCCGGACTAAAGCGCCATTCGTTGAGGAGGTAGGTGAACAGGCGCCCATCATGGCATTCAGATTTCACCAGGCCCGGCGGCTCCAGTGTCACCCGCGACGTATAAGCCTCATTCAACGGCGGAAAACCAACAATGAGATCCGCCTTGAATGCATTTCCACCGCCGGTGGAGATGCTGTGCACATGCGATTTCTTTACATATGGCACAAATTTGTGATAGTTGCTGACATCGCTGACCACACTGTACATGTCCTGCATGGAGTACCTGCAAGGGCATCAGGTAAATAATTAATTACAGCTTATGGATTTCCCAATTGAACTTACCCAACAAGCTCCTTTTTGATGTACGAGCGATTTTTGTTGCGGAAGTCATTGAACGTTATGAAGGAGCGCTGAATACCATTCATATAGTGTCGCTTACCGATTTGCTGCTGTTGTTGCTGCTGATGCTGCTGGCAACTGCAACGGAAAACACAGCGATTTAGAAGCAACAGTTTTTCAAAATTTAATTTATACACATTTACAGATAGATTTGAACGATTTGGGCAAGGGTTGCCTGGCACTTTGGTTACATAATTGGCATTTACCTGCTGACCTTAATTCAATGTAGCGCCGCAGAATTCTTACATCCAACACCTTCTGTGTGCTGCCCTTCAACATTTTCTTAAAAGTTCTGCTATGCACCGGGAAATATATCCAATTCAAGACAGAAACAAAAGAGAAAAAATATACACCCCAATCACAGATCTTACAATGAAAACAGCTGGGCATATGGCGTTGCCACATTTCAAAAATTCGCTTCTTTTGTTATTTTTATAGCTCTTTTAATTTATTCTACATAATGGCGCAGAAGGAGCGCTGTTTTTCTTGCTGCACCGCCTCCCCAGACAGCTCCTTTTGTTTTAGCTCCAAGTAGGTATTCTCATTTCGCTTCTCCAGCCATTCGGGCAGAGGCTTGGCCCAATCCTTGGGCGGCGACTTTCGCTTCGTCCACGTATCGTTGGCGAAATGTGCCCGCAATCTTGTCATTCTTCGCTGTTCCTCGCTCTTAATGATGGCAGCGCCTGATTCTATATCGTTGCCATTCGACTGCTCGTAGCGTTCGCAGTTCTTGAAGTCTGTCAGCCACTGCGAGCAGTCGGCATCTTTTCCGAATATGAAATACTGATGAAAGCGCGCCTTGAAACTGTTGCAATCATCATACTCATCTTTGTACAGATGACACGGACGTATCTGTGTGCATTAAACCTTGAGTTTTGTGTTTCATTTAATAAAGTAATACTTACAGCCCATGTATCAGTCAATTTAGCACTATTATCTGTGTCTTTTGTCTCAGAATTTACATTTTTTGCCGACATTATGTAAACAAGCGTGTGAAATTTATTCCATCAGCTGAGTTTTGTTTACTACTCTGGATAGGTTGCCAGATCGTGCAAGTCAGTAAAATGCAATCAAAATTTAGCTCAAATATTTACATTTATTTAATTTTGTTTTTATTGCAAATCATTGCACAATCAAAGAATTCATTTACTTGAAAACACTTATGTAAACTGAAATTGTATGCAATATTCCACAGTATGATATTGTTTTGCAAATATACACGACGATTGAAAATGAAATATTTTTACAATTTAAATCTTTTTTTTATGCAAAAAAAAAGAATTATTCAGAAATATATAATTATATATATATATATATATATATATGTACGTGTGTTTTGTTATGTATGCTTAAAGGGGGTCAACACTCATTTAAAGCCATTCAAAGTGAATTTCATCAAGCGTTTTCAGCACATTACAACATAACTTAAAAAATTAAAATAACGTTTTTTTCTTCTTTTTTTTGTGGTTACAATTTTACTTACGATTACAAATTACAAAACTAAACCCGATGGCATGTTTAAACTAAATGGTAGTCAAAAATATACAATATGCTGCTGCTGTATTACAAATAATTTTTCAGGGAAAAAACACTTGTAGATTGCTTCTACAATAAATTGCATTCAGAAACAGTTTCGATTCCTCTTCTTTTTTTACACAACTAAACTGGGTAAGAGAATTAAATTTTTGGGCGGGGACAGACTACGACAGATCAATGTATATATATATATATGTATGTATATATATATATATATACATATATATATATATATCTGATTTGTCCTTACAGTATTGTAAAATGTATATAGATGTGTATATGTATATGAAGTGTTTTTTATAACTAATTTTTAAGCTTTAGTTTGACTTTTAAGACTTAGTTGCTAAAAAAAACAGGCGTCTTCTGTTTTGGGATCTGGTTTTTTTTTTTTGTAATCTTATCTTTTGTGTTTTTTTCTTGTTGTCTGAATGAGGTGTTCATGGTAACCACCATCGAGGGTCCACCACTTCCAGGACACTTTCCAATTGCAGCAGCTGCAGCTGGGGATAATGCAAGCAACGGCTCGACAGTTAGTATTTGTTGTGCTGCGCAAGCAACTGCATGTCCGTCAGATACTTGATGATGTGCACCTTGGCCTCGGCCTTTTGCCGCACGCCCAGCGTGTTGAGCATATCGGTGACGACCATGCCAAACGATTGATCCTCGGCGCTGACCGCCTGTGACACGTTGTTTTGGAATATCTTAATGGTGTTCAGCATGTTGTCACTGTGCTCCTCCTCGCTCCGTTCTCGCTTTAGTGGCGGCTCATAGAAATATGGCTTCTGGTCCTTGCCCACTGCGGTGGCCAGTTGTGCATCGCCCGTAACAGTTATCTCTATAGGGGCAACTAACATTATTATGGCATAACCATGGCTGTGAACTCATCACTCATCACTCACCGTGCGGATGGGTCAGCGCTTGGGCGGATGTTGTGGCGCTTCCGTTGAAAGGCTGTGCGAATATATCAACAACAGTCTGCTGCTGAGCTTGCTGCTGCTGCGTCGGATCCGCCACCTGGCTGGAATTCTGGCTACCATTGGCACACTTGCCCAGCAACGATTCCCGATATTGTCGTATGGAGTCCACGAGGAACTGCATCTGTTTAAAGTAGCGCCAGCGCGATTCTTGGCACAATTTCATTTCGCGCGCAAATTTGTCGCGCAAACTCTTCCATCGCTTTGTACATTTTTGTTCTGCAAAATAAACAAAAAAATTCATCATTTTAAGAAACTGTTTCTTTTGGGTGGGGGTGGCAACGCCACAAGTAAACGTTAGCGTCAGCCATATGTGCGTCAAGTCAAATTGCAAACCAAAACAAACCGCGAGACGTCAACGCCGTCGTCGTTGTCACTCCTCCTCTTTCTCACCCTCCCCCGCCAACAGTTGAACAATCGACGTTAGCTGTTGGCAGAAGCAGCAACTCAGCAGCTGAGCTGCTGAGACTGAATCCGTGGCACGCCAGAAGCAGCGAGACAGCAGCAGCTTCCAAGCGCTTCCCGCTGCTGCTGTCGACGTCGACTACAACTACGAGTTGATTCTGCTCGCTTTTGGTATTGGTAACGCCAGCAGCAGCACGGCCCACTCACAGAATCTGTGGCAGTCTTCATATTTTATTTTCTGCGGCTGCTGCATTCATTCAACAATTGGGCGCCAAAACCCTATTTAAAATGCTTGCATAATTTATTGGTGGAAAAACCACCACAATATCAATAACGCAACTCTGCATTTATATACGAAAAAATGAGTTGAAGGCAAGATTGGAGGGGGCTCAACATAAGCGACGGGAGATTCATTTTTTTTTCTTCGTTTTGGTATACATACATTCATTGTGTATACTCATAAAACGAAATGAAAGCTGTTCGGTTGGTCGACGATTTGCTTGTATGTGTGTGTGTGTGTGTATGTGCGTCAGTTGCTCACATCTGTGTGTGTAGTGGCAACATTACCACCGTCAGCAGCTGCTGCGACGACGACAGCAGTAGCAGTTGTATAAAAATAAACGCTGGCGCAGGCAGCATGTGTGCGACAAAGACAACTACTGCGACGCAAAAGTACAGCAACTTCAAAAATGTTGACTGCGCACACAACACCGTCGACAGCGGAACCAGGTGCGCCTTGGGGCGCCCAATTTGGGGCTACGAATTTAATTATGTCTGCACCTTTCATCTTGATTGTAGTCAACTAAATTGTAATGATTATTCAAAATTACACTGCACAGAAAATGTGTTTGATTGACAGCACTGTCATGATGATTGTGCCTCTTATGAAATTACATGCAAACTATGTCAATAGCAAGCGCGCCCTACCCTCTCAATGAGAGCTCCGCTCCTGAGATTTCACAATCGTCTGTCGCGTCTCCGTTGCGTCGCCGTTCACTTTTGCGTCGATTCTGTACACTTGCTTTTGCTGCCCGCCTGCTGCCGACGCCCGCTGCAGCCTTAAACTGCTGCTACTGCTGTCGCTGCGACGAACGATGTCGCCGTCTCACTGTTGCTAGCCTGCTCTGCCCCTCTGCCTACTTAGAATTAATCAATTTGCTGCAGCGACTGCAGGCCCTCGTCGTCTCGACTCAAACCCTCTAACCAATTTCACTTGCTGCTGAAACATTGACTGAATTTTTCTGAATTTGGCCAACAAATTTCACTTACCACTGACGCCAAGGGTTTCGGCGATTTGCTTCCAGGTTTGTGCTTTGCGCACAAAATGCTTGTAATTGTAATGTGAACGATCGTAAATAACGGGATTCATTTTGACCGCCTCAATCAGATTGAGATCAAACTGCTGCTCCAGGTTGGCATCCAGTTTATCCATTTCGATGGCTGCACTCAGCGTGTGCACTGCGAGAAACAAGCGGGCAACTTAATACAAATACTACATATATATGTGTATTTGTATATGTATATGTACGTGTGGATGGTTGGTATATATGATTGTATGCGTGTAAATTGGGCACTTTTATCATGGAAATAACGAAACTAACAAGACTCACTTTGCTTCTTTCGCTTGCTAATTGTTGTTAAATAATTGGCGCGCGCGCACCCTTTTTATTTGATTTGTTTTTATTTTGATTTTAGTCTTCTGTTCGAGGAGGAAACGGCGCGACGTCGACGTTGAATTTTATTCCTCAGTCGCTGCCAACGATGAATTTTTGTTCCAAGAATGCAGCAGGCAGCGCAGTCTACTTTTCTAGTATTGTGTGTATTTTAGCACAGCCAGCCGCAGCGACGATTCGACGTCAAATAAAGAGACGTCGACAGCGTCGCGACGTTGTAAGTCAGCGTTGGCTGAATATTGCTTGTCTGCTTGCACGTATGCGCGACGCTTGCTTCCTCTTTTGCTCATGTTCAAGTGCGGAAAAGTGTTGGTTAACGTACAAGTGCAGTGTGCGGTGTGGTGTTGTATAGCCTTTATATATTTAATCGCATATATCGCTCACAAATCGATATATAAGTCCATGCGATAGTTGAATAATGGCGATACTTTATATTTATTAAATTTAAAAATTCTATATAAAGTGCACCATTTTAAATAGTATTGGTTTTTCAATCAGGAGCAGCAGCTACAATTGCACTATTTTCACTTCTTTATGTTAAACGGCTGCGGTACTATTTTAGCTTTGTACTTTACAGGGTATCATAACTTTTCGGGCGCGTGTCCAGACCTTACCCATTTAGCCTTTTTCCGTCCGAGATTTGACCACTTATTTGTTAAACAGGAAATATCGAATATTTAACATTTTATGATGTTTTCTGTATATATATATTTTGTTGTTTTTTAGCTTATTCCATTTACAAAGCACTTCACGCTTTAAAAATAAAAAAAAACAATTGATTTTAAAATTATTTAATTTTATGTATTTCGGTTTCGCTTTCGGTGTTTATACAATTTGTCTGTTTCTGAACAAACATATTGCATAGTTGTGTTTTATGAATGAATGAACAAAAATCCTTATCTAAAATGTTGTATTACATTTACTTGCTATACTCAAATAAAACATGGTTCTACTGCATTTGAAGAATTGAAAACAATCTGTTGTATGCTAATTTAGTTTACTTACTTAAAAGTATGTTAAAATTTAAACAAAATTGCTCAATTTTTAGTGTGTCTGTGTGTTTAAGGAGAATGGGTAACAATGAATCATAAATGTAATTAATAATTGCGCTTAACTTATTCATATGTGTGTGTGTGTATATTCAAAAAGGAATGACTTAAGAGTTAGGTAAAAATTCTTCTTAGCAGTAAATATCTTGTAGAATTTGTTGTTGTTTGTAACACGAAACCGGATTAGCAGCAACTGATTAAAAAGATAAGAAATTATAAAATAAAACCAAATAACGCAAGCAAATTTCTTTTTTTTTCTCTTAGTATTTCAAAATGTTCAAAATATGTGGCTTACTTTTTTGTTTTTAATTTTACATTTTGTAATCATATATTGACAAACTTTAAACTTAATGCTAAGCAATTTTACAATGTGTTTAGAAAGAGTAATTAATCGGAACTCTAAATTTTAAATGTTTTCATCATTGTTGCTGTTATTTTTAGAGAACTGATACATTCTGGGTTCGGTTTGCTATAGTTTTCTGTTTGTTTGTGTATAATGTTTATATTATTGTTGTGGGTTGTTTTGTTTTTTAGTATTCACTTACAACATATCATTTTTATTTTATACTCCTTTTGATTATTAGTTTGTTTTCTTTTTGTCGGGGTTTTCTGTGTTGTTTTATTTGCGTTTTTGTTTTTAGGGTTGAGTTTAGAATATTTAGCTTAAAATATAACGAAACAAGTGTTAGTTATTTTTTTTCTAATGGGGTCCTTCTTATTTTCATTTTTTTTTTGTTTATCAAAATATGTGTGTTTTTTTACTGTATTTTGTTGTGTATAGTATGTGTGTGGGTGTGTGTAGGTGTATAATTAAATTTATAACGCACAAAGACGATACAGTTATAGATACTCCTGTTATTTAACCATCATGCTTTCTCTTCTTGCCCCTGGCTTCCGACTCTTCTGGAAATTGTGAATAATACAAATATACATTATAACAAATATGATAATATACAAATAAAATAGATAAGTTATTGTGAAGACAATAATTAGTGAATTAAAAAAAATAAATAAATAATATGTAAATATCATGTTATCTGTTATCTGAGGACAGAAGATAGAGTGAAAAATTAATAATTGAATATATGCTCTTTAGTCAGTAAGAAAACATTAAAAGGCAGGTTAAATTCAAGAAAACTGAATCAGCAGTAAATAATAATGGCTACATTAATAATTAATGAGTGAAAATGCAAATTTAGCTAATTAAATTTCGAGTAAAGTTCCTTTGTTTAGAACAGCCAATATGAAAATGGTGATCAATTTAGAATTAATAAAATGCTTGTTCAGTGCTTGTCTTTACACCTATTTTACTGTGCAGGTTTGTATGGCATTTATTTAGTCACCTGGCTTAGCAGCATCCTTGTCCTTGGCATTGACGGATGAGGCCGATTCATTTGCCTCTCCATCGGCCTCATCAATATCGGAATCTTCATCCTCATCGTCGTCGCCAGCGCCTTCGCCCTCCTCCCAATCGGAATTGTCCTCTTCTAAATCATCATTATAGACCTAAAAATTTTGTCATTATTAATTGGGTTTGTATGGATGAATGGTAATCTTTCTTTGCATACCTCCGAGAGTGAAACGTCGCCGTTGTCCTCCTCGTCGCTCTCATCGCTGTCTCCATTCTCGTCATCGTCATCGGCAGAAACTGGAAACAATTGCAAGCAAATTGATAAGGGTTTGATTAAAAACAGGTTAAATTTATGCACAGTATGCTTACAATTACAGGTGGCATTCGCCAGACTTAGAATCGCTAAAAACCAATAGAGTAATATGGCAAAATTAATGCTTGGCTGATGGCTGTTGCTATTTTTGGGCTGTGGGTCTATTGGATCAGCTATCACAGACTGGCTGACTTCTCGTAGCTGCAACTCTTTTAAATATTCATCTAACTCGTCAACTTCATCATCATCAGCAACAGCAGCATTATTGTCATCAGCAGGTGCTGCTTTCTGTAAACTCTTTTTGGCCTTAATACGCTGCTCCAATGCCTCGAGTTCGTCTAAATCGATCTCTAAGCCATTTACACAGAAGGCAGTGCGCTCATCTGAAAGGCGACAGAATCTGTGTTTTGAGATGTGTATGAACAATCGAATTCGAATCAAATCCTAACTTCCTAACTGACGATGGTTTTAAAAACAGACAGACAACATTGAACCGGATTAGAAATACAACAGTTGCTTATGTACTAGTCATATATGTTGTATGAAAGCATGTTTTGTATTATCATATACAAACCTTCTTCCTCGGAGTCATTGCCATTGACCTCCTCATCGTCATCGCCATCCGACTGCACTTCCTCATCATTACAATCGAAACTGTTAGGAATATAGAAATTAGTTGTAATCAAATTTAATTTTCTAAGAGACTTACCCATCTAAAAAGTTCAAGGATGGTAGCATTTTGAAGATTTTCTCACGATAGTTTTCAACTTGAGTGGCATCATTATTAAATAAGTCCAAAACAGCCAAATCTTTGAATTCCTCCAACGGTTTCAATGTTTCCAAATCTTTGATTTTATTACCAGATAAATTTAGATATTGTAATTTTGGACTGGTCGTCAGAAAGTTGAGTCCATTTGAAATTCGATTATCAGATAATTCCAATTTCTTCAGATTGGGCAACTTGGGGAAACCTTTGAGTGTTGTGAGTCCCACATTGATCAAACTTAATGATCCCAAGGCGGTATATTCATCTGTAAGGCCAACGATGCTTGTACTCCGGCAATTGTCCAGATTCAATTCTGTGATCTGTTAAAAAAATATTTCATTTTCAATCATTAAAAAAAAAATTCCAAATTCTTTTAGTATTTGTAACAATATAATTTTAAAACGGAAATGGACGTTTTTAACGTTAGACGGATTTGGTCACACTGGCTGTGTATATTCAGCATGCGAGTCTGACAGTCCGCCATGTCTGTGTAAACGTGTGGCAGAAAACAAGCGTAAAAGAAAAAACTCAAAATGAAAAACAATACATACGCAAAAAATCGATTAAACAAAATTTTTTTTAAATTCAAAAATATGTCTTACACTCAAAATGGGCACATTATAAGCAACTATGAGAAAATGGTAAAAACCATTCGTGTGCTGAGACAAGAAATGATTTAGCAACAGCTGAAAAAGTGGCAGCAACGCGTTTATGTAATACCATTTTTTCAGACGACGGGCGTGTGTATGTGTGTGTGCGTGTACGTGTGACGTACGCGCGCCACAAAAAGAACTGCGCGAAAATGGGCAATGACAGAAAGAGCAGCGCAAAGAGCAAGTGCTGATAACATGGCAGCGCTTTGGGCGCGCATTGCCTATGCAAACAAATGAGTCGGAATGTAATGCTAGAGATGAGTACTCGTTCGATGGACGGGGAGAGGTAGTCGGAAAAACAGCACAAATCATGTAATTTGTGGAATGAAACAAGCCGGCAACACACACACAAACGACAGTAATATATTGACAAAAAGAAAAAAACTTAGGTTTGTTGTTCATAAAGAGCAACATTTCTGTTTGTGTTTTCTATGATGATGATAAGCAATTTGACTTGGGGCATCGGTTTGAATGAAAATGCGTGAAACGCGGCAAACAAACGGCAACTTTTGATTGTTTCCTGATTAGCTCAATTATAGTTATCTAGTACACGCATACACATGTACATAAATCTGAAACTGGCAATATTTTTTTTACTTAGTGACAAGCACTTTCTCTCCCATCTGTTTCGCCGGACAGTTAGTAACATGCACAAGAGCGCACTTAGATGTAGTTAAATGACACACACACAAGCATACATGTTCACACGCAGCTTAAGCTTTTTGAAGCGTGTGCATATCAGCTTAGTTTTGACTTTTCATATGGGTAAGTGTGCATTTATAGTTTGACACGATAGGGGGCGAGGCGTGGGGTGCGGATGCCTGATTGAGTAGGCCTTGCCAGAGCGCATGTTTATTAATCAGCAGAAGTACCATACACAAAAAAAAGAAAGACAGGTTTGTCTGCTCTTTTTCACATTTCTTGTGTCGATTGGGAGTGGAAGTGTGAGAGAGACATGTACACATTGTGTGTGTTTGGGGCAGAGGGTAGCAATGCATGTAAACAGTGCATGTACCGTTTTGGGGCGGCCGGTTTTGTGCAATGTGAAAAGTCTAGCCTGCAACAGCAGATGTTTGACAGTGTGTGTATGTGTCTTAGAGTATTTATGACTGCGCAGTCAATATGTCTGTGTGTGTGCAGTCGCGACAGGCAGCCAAAGCTAAAGCTGCCTGGCGACCCATCGGCATTGAATGCGAGAATGTGTCGATTATGTGCATACACTTCGTGTGTTTGTTTGTGTGTGTGTATGCCCCTCTGTGCGATTCTTACGTTTATATGTATATATATGAATGATGCGCGCGCTATAATGTTGTTATAGATACATTTCGGTATTAAATAACCTGAAATTACAACAAGCAGCAGCATGGCATACAAAACACTCGTATATTCATATATGCATACATATGCAATGTATGCTTTGCTTATTGCAGTGTTTGTCACAATTGAAGGCCGGCGACAACAACAAGAGATTATGACAGCATTGCCAGCTGTTGCGATTTCGGTTGCGCTTCTCTGCCTGTTTATGCGTTTTGCGATCAACAATCATAAGAATGCATAAATAAGAGCCTCCATTTTTTATATTAACAAACAAATACACTCACGTGTATGTCCAATATTCACAAGTTTAAATGCAATAATTGGATTTTTTACGGTAATTGGCAGTGTTTAAACAAAACCAAGGCGCAAAAAATGCGCGCACATGGCAACACTGCTCGCGACACACATGGACACGCACGCACACACTTAAAAGAATAGCGCATGTACACTTATAGTTGTATGTGAGAATTTGCTTATGGCGATCAATTTTTTTTCGTCGACGGACGTTAATCGCCGCTTCTTCTTTCAGTGATTTTGCGCTCTTTTTTATGGCGTCAATGACAATGGCATAAATTGAAACTAGATTTTACATGATTGTTCTTGTTGATTTAGAGCAAACACACACAAGCCCTATGCTTTATGATACAAAAAAAAATTAGTGTAATAAAAAAAAGCAATGTTTTGCGCGTTTTTTGGCTTGCGGTTTTTTTTTTTTTTTTGTCACATTATCAATAGCAAGAGGAAGAAAAACTTACCTGGTTCACATTGCGTGCTCGTCTTTCCAATTCTATTCTCTTTTCCATTTTTGTTAAGTGTGCTTTTGCCTTTTTTTTTGTTTTTATATTTTTTTTCTCAAAAATGCAGTCTTTTTAGATGCACTTGTTTTTGTTATTTGGTAAAAGCTGTTTATTGTCTCGCTTCACGTTCAATCCACCAAGCTCGCAGAAATGCCAAAGGATACACCAATACAAATACCAATGCAATTCTCGATGTGCGTGTGTTGGTTTTGCTTCCTTGCTGCGACAAGCGCGCACGCACCACAAGCAGCAGCAGCAGTCGTTGTCACACACACACAGAAACACTCACAAACACCTTGCAAATTATTCTTTTTTTAAATTTTTTGTGTGCTGCTTCTTCGGTATTTTTGCCGCCGCCCCCCGCCGCGTTGTTGTCGTCTAGCGTCGAAAGGAAAATTTAAAAGAAAATTAATTATTTGCATATAGTCAATATGAAAATGCGTTAACAGTTGCAGTTGTGTACTTTAATCGTAAGTTAGCGCATTTTCACACACACACACTCAATCGCACACATACACACACACTTGTGACGCGCTATTTTCAAACGGACGATTTAGCACGTTTTTCGCCGACTTCTTCACATTTGGCGTGTTTTTTGCGTTCACAATGTGCCGCTAATTGCACTTACCTTAGTACGTTGAATATTTAAGTATTGAAATCAATTTTTAATTGTATTTTCCAACTAACAACAACAACCAACATAAAAGCAACCAGTATAAAGCGCTAGGGATGTGCGATAAGAATGTTAGAGATGCTCGACTATCGTCAATGCTGCGTTTTATATATCGGGGGTAGCTCTTATCTCCCACAATCGATAATATTTGCTGAATTCTTGCTCCACACTTAACAAAGTAGCTTTTCATTATTGGTGGATTTGTGCTAAGAAAAATTGAGCAATGGAATTATAATTTATAATGATTAATTATAATTAGTATTTCTAAGGTACCATTTGTAAAAGGACTACACAAAGTGCTACTAAAAGCCATTTTAATTTAACATGAAAATAGCACTTGGTTTGTGACTTTGGTAAGCTTACCGCGTTTATACATGCTCGTTTCTCGATATTAAAAAATTACAGCCAAACACTAGATGGCGTTTATTTAACAAAAAATGCAGATATTTGAAGGCCGTCGACTTATTATAATAGATTATATTTTTATAATCAATAAAATTTCAACAACCGTTCCTTTAAGTTTTGTATTCAGTTTTTAAGCCAGTTTTATATTCGACACAAATTGATCTTTATGAAAAATTACATTTCAAAAAACACAATGTAAAACTGGCAAATCTTTAACTTTTGTTGGGTTTTAAGACGGGAAACTGAATGTATACTGTTAACGCACTGTTAACGCGTTCGCGTATTTCGTGAGCAAATTCTTGATACCGTCTGAAAACATTTAACAGTGGCTTTCAAATTGACCAGTGCATTAAGGTGATCGCTGAACAGGTGAAATTCAGATTTATTTAATTTATATGTTATACATTTGTATTGACACATAAAAAATAAACGCGTTAAAAACAGTGGCAAGCTGCTTAGTTGCAACAGTTATAGATTATCATTTAACTTACACAAATAGAATAAATAATGGAGGACCTTGAATATAGAAGCAGGACTAAATTTAGCAGGCACAAAGCAAATACAGGAAGCTGAATACAACACCAATGCACACATACACTATTAACAGAAATAAGATTCGCTTAGTCAATTAAAAAGTCAATTTTACTAGTCATTTAAAATTTCTTTTAATGCTAAAATGATATTTGTGTTTGTGAAATTTTTACTTGATGTTAGAGTATTAAATGTTAATAATCGCATTCCCAGTTATGACTCTTCTCTGCCTCTGTTAAAATGAAATATTGGTTTTGTGCAAATGTATGTAAATGGCAGAAGGACCACGTAAAGTATATATATTCTTGATTAGGATCAACAGTTTATATTGGCATGTTCGTCTGTCCGGCCTACATCTGTATAAATTGTCTGTATAAACTCGCGGATCTCAGAGACTATAATATCTAGAGATTTTAAATTTATTTGATCTAATACTGCCTCGGTTGATCAGTTATCAATGCATTTTGAATTCCGAAGCAGTAAATTTTATAGACAGAATTTTTTATTAACACAGAGTATACATATATTATGAATCAACTATCGAAATTTTATTAAGAAACACTAAAGTTATGGTAAAAATATATTATCATATTGATCACATTTCTACCAGCAGCCTAAAGTATTTACTGCATGCATAAATATGCGCTTATATGAGAAAGAGATAGCATGATAATCGACGAGATCGTCAAAATTTTGCAAATTAATTATAATATATTTAAAACGTGGTTTCAGGGTATACCGTAGTAGAGCTTACTTGACTTAAGCATTGATAACTGTTTCTTTAGTCTTTGCTTATGATTTAGTTGGTTAAAATACAAATATTTACCTTCAACATACTTATTGATGAAAAAATTGTTTTGATATTTGTGAAATGTTTCCGCAATTATTTTGTGTAAGCGCCCACAATTGATTGATGGCTGCTTGTTTGCAGAAAGAGCTTGCTGTATCAATTAGCCGGCTGTTTGTCCTTCCGTTAAGCAAAATAGGTAAATGCGCGTCCCTCATCCGCTCCTCTGTCTGTCCATCTGTCCTTGAGTGGTGGCTTCAGTTTTATGCAGTTTCACCTGTAGCTGTAAGCTGACCTTAAAGCTTTTGGGCTCCTTAGGTAGCTGTGCGTGCGTCAGTGTGCTTAAGATTTCCCAGTGTTGTTGCTCTTGGCTTACTTACAGTTTACTAAATGTGCGTGTGTTTGTATAAGGAGTAAATAAATAATAAATAAATTGAGTATTAGCTTAAGACAAACTTTTCGGCAAATATTAATAAAAAGAATTTAATAGCTGCAATGTTTTGAGTTGTGCTTGGAAAATGCATGTTTGTCTGTTTTATTTTTTAAAAAACGTGAAACATTTCATTTACACGCAAGTCACTTCTTAAGCGATTCTACCTAGAAAGATAAAAGTTCAAATCAAATGCAAATAAAATAAAGCAGAACAACATATTTTATTCAACTGAAATTAAATGTAACAAAAGGAACTTTTGTTCTCTCCTAACATATTCTCTTATTTTCTCATCGCTCTCTCGCATAATCAACAGTTTGGTTTCGTGTTCCATGCAAAAGCTTCGCGAAAGCTTTGTGCTCTGTGCTGCTGAAGCAGCATCGCGGCAGCCACAAGTTGCCTTCTCGACGTTTGCAACAGTTGCTGTTGAGTGTCTTTGAAAAGCGGACGTGCCAAATTAAAGGTAACGCAGAATCGAGAACTATTATTAATTCCTTAAATCCGAAACGTTATCAGTGTGTTCAACACATGTAGTGTGTGTGTGAGAGAGAGAGAGAGAAGAGAGTGCTGCAGCTTTAAACATAAAGTAGACAACTCGGCAACTAGTTGATGTGCAAGCCAAAATGTTGCACACCGCAGCAATGATGCCAACAAAGTTTACAAAGTGAAAGCTAATAAAATATATAAATATCAAAAATCTTCAAGTATATTTTATAATCTATGATGCACATCAATTCTCAGAATTTTTTAACTTAAATGCAAAAAAAATTTCATAAAAATTCATCTTAATAATGTTTTTTTTGCCAAATTGTTAAAAGGTCATAAATCGTTCATGTTCAAATCGTGTTAAATTATTTTATAACATGAAGCTAAAAAAACACACAACAAAATACGTGTTAACAAAAAAGTATAAAAATACCATATGTGGCAAGGCATAAATATATATTTATATATGCATATATATGTCTCACATATAAGCAAAAGAATATATATTCCATTTTAATTATATATATTCGTATATATAATATATTTAATTAAATAAATTTTATTCTATTGCAAATTATTTTACACGCTTTTCATTTTGGTGAATTTACTTTTTGTATGTCGTTAAAATAATTTATTTTTCATGCCACCTCAAATAAATTTTTAAAACTTCGGCAAAACAAACCACCACAATAATTCAACAAATTTAAGAAGCAACAAGCGACAACAACTGCCAAAGCAGACCGCCTAAAGGCCTCCTCACCCCGACCACTGTTTTTAAAGGTAGGTGTGCAATTTTTTGATATTCGACTTGTGTACAAAAAATTCGCTTATTTGCATTTCAAAGGCAGCACTGCGTGTGCGTTTGCGTGTGTATCAGTTTCTGTGTGCGTGTGTGTGTGGGAGAAAGTGCTCTCAGCTTATTTTTTTGTCGTTTGGCTGGTGTTTTTTGCTGGGAACATCATAATCAAAACAATTTCTGATAACGCAACGCGGAGTATGATTGATTGATGCCTGTCTTTGCCCCAGTCTCTCGGGCTGTGTGTGTAATTGAATATGCTCGCGTTTCGACTGAAACACACTGATTGGCGTATGAGCTCAGAAATTATGTTTTTCACAATTTCATTTTAAAATTGCATAAGCTTATAGGCCAAATTCGGTTTGTAATTTGGTTTAATTTTAAGTGATTTCATTTCAAAGGAAGTTCATCACAGTTTCATTATGTCTCATGGTTTTACCATAAATGGAATGAAAACAATAAATCAGTAAATTATTTATATTATCTTCATAGAATTTATAAATTTAAAGCAAATTAAACTCTTGCATAAAAAAATGTTAAATAATAAAGATCAATAAGAAGATATCCTCTAACTTTTAAATCAAGCGGTTATTTAGACACTTCTTCGTAAACTTTAACAAAGACATGGTAGAAACAGGCTATATAATTACATGTAAAATTGAGAATAATATTGGACCAATTAAAGGTTGGTTATTACAAAGGAAAATCCCTTACTTAGTATTCATTTTTTCTATAATTTAAATAAATATGATGTTTTTAGCTCTAGGCTTGTTAAAAGTTTTTTGTAACTAGGAATATTATTTTGTGTTATCTATTTTTATTTACTTTTATTCTTCAAATTTTATTTAATACTGATTAAACTTAATATTTTTGAACAATTTTATATAATTAGAAAATTAAATTGAAAAAATGTAATAATTATTTAATTTATTATAATTTAATATATATTAAGAATATTAAGTAAAGTATTAAATACATTTTTCTATTTTTTGTGGCGTTTTGCCTTTCGTTTTAATTTCCGTGCTGTAATACGTAATAAAATTACAATTTTCACAGTTGCCCCGAGGAATTATACAATTAATGTTTAAATTAATAAAATACAAATTGAATGAGTTTAATTGACAACGTTGTTCTTTAACGCCCTGTCAGCTCGTTAAATAAATCAATTACAGCAATTTATGTGTCCAACTTTCACAGCAGGAAGAGAGCGCAAATTTTTTAATATAGCTGTAAAGAGTATTACACTTTGGCTGTAAATTTTGCATCGCATTGAAGGATGCATCTTCGATCCCTTAATGTATAGATTATTAATTAGCACAAAAACCAGAGTCAATTTAGTTTTCTATCTCAGTAAATACTTGTTATGAGATTTAAATTTAGGATATTATTAATAAAATATAATTGTAAAAGGCGATGTTTTCTTTTCTTAAATCCAGAGTTAATTTTTTGAAAGATTTGTCTAAAATAAAGATTATTAATTTCCTGGCTGTTCTTATAATCCATACACGGTTTTTTAAAAAACAAAAAAGACTTGCTATAACATTTCTTAATATATTTTTGAAACAGTCTGACAAATATTTTTTTTTCAGAGAGATTTTGAAAATTTAATGAATCTTTTTTATGAGTTCTAACTTTTAAAACTTATCCGCTTACCAAATCATCAGCTTTGCTTTTTATTAGTCAAGTCTAGACAGCAATATCATATAGTTAATAGTTTTTTCATTTTTTTTTACCTTAAGTCTGCAAGAGAATATCATGTTCGAGGTGGTTTTTCTGGTTTCTTTTGCTTCTGTCGTCGCCACTGCCCCCATCTGTTGCTCGTCATTTAATTGACCGTAAATGAATTTCCTGACCGGTCCAGCAGCAGTGGCACCTTCTGTGGCACCTGTCATCAGCCTTAATGACCCCAATGCCACATTGCCACCTTTCCCTCTTTCCCGCTTGGCCACATTGCCCCATATTAAGCCGCAAAGCATAAACTTATCGCGCCATTGCTCTCAATCTCATTCCTCTAATTTCTATAGCATACTTTTCTGCACGCGTTTTAAGGCTTAAAGTTATAAAATGCACCCGTTAAGCAAATGGTAAACAAATGCCAAGCATGAAAATTAACAAACTAGAAACTAACTCGTTGTAGTTCAAGTTTTTTTTGTACTACTTATTCTTTTTTTTTTTTTTATATATATCTGCTAAATCTGCAAACACATTTTGCTTTTGTTGCCGCTTTAAGAGCACTTGACCGAGTTTTAGTTTGCCTATGCTTATGTTGGTACTTTGATTTTTAATACGGCGTAAGCACAAATTTTATGAATAGGGGTTTCAACTATAAAGTGACAACTTGGTAAAATTTTCTAATCATCAAAATATTATCTATAATAAAGGAGAATGTGAAATGTTAGTATTTGCTTTGTGCATGACCCGAATGCTCTCAAATGAAAACATCCATGTGCACTTTTCTAATTTCCACATAGGGTATATCCAAGTGAAGCAATCTCGACAAGAGTTTGGTTTGTTTTGTTGTTTCGCCTGCTGCGCGTATTATTTTTGTTTGCTGGCTTGTAAACGCGCAGAATTGCAAAAACCCAGAGCATAAACTGGATACGATATGCTGCCAGCTGTGTTGCAACAAAAAAAAGAAAGAAAGCAGATAGGTCAAGTGGCAGGTCAGGTCACAGTTTAGTCAGTTCTGACAATATATTGTAGTTGTTTGCAATTTGCCATTTTCGTTTGACATTTACAATAACAAGAAGAGTGAGTTTGCATAGGCGCAATGTGACTTGGTTGACCCTAAAATTGATGAAATCTAAATTGTCTTCCATTTACTTTTATAGTCAGTATCGTATTTAGATCCGTATCAGGCTTTTTTGAGATTTCTATGATAAAACTCTCTCAAGTTAAAACAAATCAAATTTGTTTGTTTTGTTATAAAAAATAATATGAATATTTTAAACTATCCAAAGTTATTGTGCTGACCCTATCAGCATTTTGATAGCTTTATATGAAGCTAATAACACAAAATTAGTCATCTCTTGACCTTCCCACAAGATTACAAATTGACAAGATCGTTAAGCTAGAGTTCTGTGAAGCGAATGATATAATTACAACCAACATTACGCATTTTTTTTAGTTTTTCGCAAAAGCTTACCATAAAGTTAAGTAACAAAAGAAATTGCTTCAAAACAAAGTCAGCTGACCTTTTTGTAAAAAGTATGTCGATTTATATTCGGTTTGAGTGCATTTTTTAAACAAAGCAATTTGTGCATGAATTATAAAAGGTAAAAAGAGTTTATTGTTTTGTGGAGAGCTAAGCAACAGGTGCAACAGGCAAGGAAAGATGCTATTATTGATTAGTTATAGTTGAAAATGTATTCTCATATTGATTTCATTGCTATCAGCAGGCGAAAGCATTTTCTGCTTGCTTAAATATGCAAGCGATTTTGTGAGAATGGGATAATCCACGCGAGCAGAAATATATTTGTGTGTATTCTGCAGAGCACCGTTCTGCATGTATACGTTCTTGTATGTATACATATGCACACACATATTCACACACATAAAAATCAATGTATTGTAGCAATTTATTAGTGTCGTTTACTAAAACTGTAATATAACAGCTGTAACATGACATGCAACTCTGTAAGTAACATACGATTTCGATATCAATGGTGCGTTTCCACAACATGACTCTCTGTTCCACTTTTATTTGTCGACTCCTCTTTCTCAATAACTACTGCCGCCCTGCAGCGAACTAGTGAATGACTGAATTTGCACACATTACCCAGTGAAAATGTTGTGCAGAGTTGTCTTATTACATATATCTTACTTGTATTGGTTTCTTATTTGTTTTACTATATCTTCAAATAATTAAAATAAATGCATTTTATATTGGTAAATGAATTCGTGGATTGAAAATAAAATAAAATTATATTTATAATTGTTATATATACTAGAATAAGTAGTTTGTACATAAAGTAAACTTTATACATTTGTCATATATCTATAGATAGTATTTAAATTAATGTATGACATATATACTTAAACATTGATATGTATAGCTGTATTCCAATAGACTATCTGGGCGTATAATATTCCGCTTATGACCCCTTTCACAAGGCTGCGAGGCTGTAAGAAGAGAAAAAGCTTTCAGCAACTCAAATTTTTTGCATTTCATTTGTAATGGAGCCATTTTGCCCCCATTGAAACTGCACTGTAATTCCTCAACTCGTCATGCTTCTGGCTGCATGTTCAAGTTTGTATACAAATTTAAACGCAGTTATTCCAGGCCAATTTAAATGCTCTTTGGAGAACTTCAATATTTTGGCAGCATGTTTTTTTTCTAGCTATAAGCTTGCTATTTCTGAGTCATCTTCTTACAGTTTCAACACTAATTACTACACTAAAATATTTTATATTTCGGTAAGTAAGAAATGTCTAACCATAAAATCATCGGATGATTTCCATAATACAACTAGTTTCGGATGATGGTTCGAGTTTAATTACATTTCAAATCATTTTAGATAAGCCTTTGTCTTGGTGTATTTATGAGAGAGAAAAGTCTTTAAATAATATCTGTTTATCAGAACATTTCTTTATTTTATTATCAGAAATTATGCTCTTTCTATACAAAATGCTTTTAAATATTCAGTTAAAGTATATTCTAGGGCACAAATTTTATTTTGACAGCAATACATTCAAGCTGCGTTACTTTTTTTATACTCTGCTGTGGTAATCATAAAAAATGAGAGCACTTTCAGGTGTGTTAAAATAATTGAAATTCGGCAATAAATTCAGAAATATGTATTTATGTGTAACAGATGGCTTTGGAGCACATCACAGTTGAGCTCATTTGCTAAAGTGATATTTTTTTTTTACTTGTAATTTTATTAAAATTTATTTCAAGCAAATTTGAATAGTTAATTGAAAATAATTTTCGCCATTATGAAATGAACTTAAAGCTTTCACTTAGACCGACAACGGACCAAATCACGTGCGAATTCTATTCAATTTTGTAAAAAAATTCAAACGCAATTCGCAGACGAAATGAACTGTCGACAGCAGGTCACTGTCACTTTGAAGATTCGGGCACTCTCTTTAGCTGTTTATTAGAGTGGACATCGTTGATAGTACTGAGCAAGACGCCTCCACTCCTGCAGCTGCTTTTCCAGCTGGCAACTGCGCAGAATCATCTGATTGTAGTAGAAACGGAGCTGGTAATTCTTGAGCTGCCATTGCATTCGTTGCATGTAGGAATGCTTTACCGTCGAAGGACGTCGTCTCAGCTGATCGCACATGGTGCAATTAATCTTCGGTTCCGGCTTTGGCAGTTCCTCTGGCGCTTCTTCAATGATTTTCCATAGTGACTTTTTTTCGGGCTTGCGTTTCTCACTTTGGCTTGTGTTTTTGGTCTTCATATAATATTTTATTTAATATTTGTTTCTCTTGGTAATTTATATCTTGTTTTTTATATTTTCTCATTTAGATCTGTATTTGGAGCTCTTTACAGTTTCACTGAAGATTTCTTACAAAAATTGGTGAATAATATTACATGCTTTTTCTATATATCACGTGGATACACTGCTTTAAGACCATAATATTTTTAGTATTTGCCTTTTCAACACTTTCCCCTTTTTTGATTGCTTTGAGGCGGACATTTTGAAGTGTGGAACGGCGATAGTTTCTTTGGTGGACAGGGACAGTGACATACCTATATATTATATTTTATATTCGTTGAGACTTGTCCCAATTGAAATTTTTCTGACTGCGAGTTTGTTTCAAATGTTTCAAAATGAAGAAGGGCTCGATTTAAATTAGAGGATTTTTTAATGGTTAATGCTAGCTTGCACTTACCTTAAATTAAAATACATTTATACATATATATATGTTTATGTATATATATATAAACAAATATGCATTTTGTGTGTATGAGTGTTTGTTTTGCACATCTTATATATTTTTTGCTAGGCGGTAAAACTTTATGATAATGACAGCTGTCTGCCTTGGAAAACTCTTTGTTTTTCTACTTTTCTACTTTTCTCGTTTCACAAGTGCACAATACACACACTTACATAACATAATATATATAAAAACGTAAATGTTAAAAAAAGCATATATATATTTTTATATATATCATGGACTTATTTACACATATGTGTGTTTTTTACACATTGCGTGCAAGAGTGAATAAATGAATATAATATAATTTTTGTTTTTATGTATTTTGATTTAATGTATTTTTATGGAAAATGCTGCAGACCTTTAAATCAACATTTGATTTCATAAGAATTGTTAATGTTTTCTTAAAGTTTGTTATTTTACTCATCTACATACAATTAAAAATAAAATGTAGCAAAAGTTATTTTCTAGGAAAAGAAAGCTCTGTTCTTGAAATGTAATTTAGTATTATGATTGCAATATCAGAACATGTCGAAATGTATCAGCTTTGGAATTCTAGCACACCTGAATCCATACAACAGCAGAATGAATGAGCAAACAACAAAAATGCATTTATTCATTTTTCAAATGATTGTTGTTTGCCTTATTCATTGAATTTGCTTAAGATTATTTCAGAGCAATAAAAAATTGTAGCGTTTAGCTAGGGGAATCAAATATTTGTGGATGTATCCAATTTACCAACAAATAAAAATGCACCAGTTAAAGATGTACTTTAACATAATGTTAAATTAATAGAAACACATCCCGAATCGCAGCACAAACATGAGAAGTTTATTGCTTTTATAATATTATTTGACATCAAGCTTTCTATCCTGTTGATTCGTCTAGACTCCAGCTATCCGTGTATAGCAATTTCTTTGAATCGGCTGTATTACCAAATTAAATGTTAAACGTACGTGCAGTCTCTATCGATTATTTCTTATTTTGCAGAATGGAAATTCACAATTGCCTTATGTTATACCTGACTCTGTATGAACGTAAGCAATAGCCTTAATGAGAAAGCAAGATGGCATATGTGTGAGCACTCAAGTCTAAAGGGACAATTCCACAGAACACTTTTGTCTACCTCGTCGACGAGCATCGATACTTTTAAGCTTATTTTAGACAGTGGACTTGTGCGCCTTAAGTAACATTAAAATTATAGTATTCTATGGAGGTCTTTTAATTAAAATAATAAGCTTTTACAATTTTTAAATCCAAGCACAGGCATATTAGCATACATGCACAGTAAATAATTTTGATTCTCTTTATAATTGCGATGTTTGTTATGGCAGCAACTAATTTATTTAATTATACTCAGCGCGTCCGTCGTGTGCATAAAAAGCATGTAGTATACAAAAGCGCAGGTGCTGTTAATTAAAATTTTAGCCATATTTTATTTTTTATGAGTTGGATTTTGATTGCAGAAGCTGGAGAAGATTACGGTAATTTCGGAATTGAAATTTTGTTTGATTTTTTTTTTTGTTCAATAGCAGCAATGGCAATAAACAAAATGAAGGCTAAGGCGAAAGATAAAGCGGGCGCTGCTCGTTTATTAGTAATTAATTTCAGTAATAACAGCAGAAAAGTAAAAGTCAGCATCTCGTGGACATGTTGCATAAACATTGAATAAGTGAAATACTATATATTCTTGCTAGAGTAGCACAAACAAAATTAAGAATCTTTTCACAAAGCGACAAAAGAATTGATTATCATTTGTAAGTCAATTGACCTCATATTGAACAGGAATATTTGCAATTTGCAATTGTTCGGCTTCAACCGATTACACAAAATAAAATTATTATTTACTATACTTGAGCATTGTTGCTGCATTTTGAGTACGATTCAAGAACTTTCTTTGCACGTACTTATTTAATGGTCTTGAATTCTTTTATCTAT
This sequence comes from Drosophila dives, assembly GCA_035042365.1. Taxonomy (NCBI): domain Eukaryota; kingdom Metazoa; phylum Arthropoda; class Insecta; order Diptera; family Drosophilidae; genus Drosophila; species Drosophila dives. The sequence continues at coordinate 3,009,020 of JAWNLJ010000129.1, read as the reverse complement.
GCCATGCTTTACAGCGTGCTGTAATATGAAGACATCTGAAAGCATAATTGCAAACAATTAGCATGTCTATGATTGAACACAAGTGGTATGCAGCGGACAGCTGATCGACCTTTAAATACCATGAACATAATTCCTAATCCTCTGCAGAGACTGTTAATTAACATGCAATTGTCAAATTACATGATCACATGAGCGTTAAAATTGAATGTGTGCATGCTTAGTACGAATTAGTTCAAATGAAGCAGTTCTCATTAGAAACTCATTTAGTCGTGGGTTTGCCCATAACTACCGTTGATTACTTATACCGGTTTTAGTATAGCTACAGGTGTGTTGTTGTCCATCAATTCCGTGTCATTGGTTTTTCAAGGCTGCTATCGGATTTTCTTTGTTGTGCAAGGATGCTGCAATCATTAAGCAACGCCATAAAACCGTGAATCGTTTCGCATTACATATTGCCAATAGCCCGAAGTATGTGCGTAAATAAATAGGAACATACTCACACACACACGCATACATACATACATAAGGCAGTTGGTTACGTATTTAGAAGTTAACTTGACTACGCATTTTATATATGGTAGACGAGAACGCCTGAGTGCGTTCACAAGAGCGAACTGACTCGGACTCTGTGACCCCCATTTTCTATGACTTCTCCTTTGGGTTGGGAGTGGCTTATAGCTAGTAGCTTATGCGCAATTAGGCAGCCGATGAACTTGGAAACGTTATTAAAATAGAAAATATACACACTGTGTTCTGTGCGGGGACAGCTGTTTATAGATCTGAGCAAAAATGAAAAAAAATAGTACATGGCTGCTGGTACTACAACAAGCTGCTCGTGTCCCATGGCCATAAATTGTATACACACTAAATCCTAACAGAACAGCAAACAGCACATGTTTCCAGTTTATTTTGACTTTTGTTATAACCGCTTCTCAAGGCGTGCGAAAATCTAAATAATTTTAAATTTTTGGCCAAATTACCAAATTGCCGCCAATTGCTAATTTTGGCAAACATTATTCGCAGGTGCTTGATTTAAATGCTACTTGTAAATGAGAAGCCTGCTTAACCTTGTCCCACATTTGGAATATGTTTATCACCTTCAGACTTTTAACTTAATGCATTTATGGCATAATTCCCATACTCATCGAAAGAATTTTCTAAAATTCATATAGACGTATGATGCTTGTAAAGTTAACTTAATTTTCCAGAGAAATTTATGTAAGTAAAATTTCGTATATTTCATATTGGCACACTCATTGAAGGGGTATTTGCACTTCGATCAACCTCTTTTTGTGATGACTCATTTTCGGTACGATTTTGTGTGTTTATTCATGTTTGATTGACTTTTTAATGGGCTGTTGGCAATTTGAGCAGCTTGTGGGACATGCGTTTAATATCATTTGTGTGCATTGAGTAATTCAAAATGGCTTCAAGCGAATTTAGAGAGGCTTGCAATATGGAATTATGTACAATAATTGCCGCTAAGATAGAAATTAAATACAATACACACACACACAATAGGGTAACCTAGTTAATTATTGTAAGGTTTCAGAGCAATGATATTCAAGTAAACATTCTGAATGTTGTTTACCCAAAGGCAAATGTAAATACGCTAGAGAATATTACTGTATATATATATATTTGTATTTTCTGGCCCCAAGCTGAATGTACCCCATATGTGCTAGAAATCTCTAAGCCAGCACTTAAAATTTCTTTATATTTTTGCAGAGCCCCAGCTTTAAGTGGCGAAAAGTTTATGCATAAGCTGAGCCGGGGCAAATAAAATCAAATCAAATAGAAGAGCGAGCCTTACGCACGTAAGCAACATTAATGCCCAACACAAATAAGAAAGACACACACACACACACACAAACAGAGAATATAATAAATGCCCTAGAAACAAACTCACACAAAAATGGAGATAAAATCAACCACATTCTGGTACTACTTCTACTCTGGCCCTCAGCTCCTGTATAAAGTTAGCCAAGTTGTGCCAAATTGGCATCCTCCAGTTGTTAGCCTTGGGCAACGAAATAAATTCAAGTGTTTTTCAATGTGCCCACGTTAAATAAATTCTTCAACTTTTTTTTATTTCTGCATTTTCTTGCCTTTGCTCTATTTATTACTATTTTTAAATGAAAATATCTTCTTGTGTGGTTTAGACTTTACATCACGAAAATAAACTGCTTTTGTTGCTGTAATCTAATTTAATTGTAAGAAAAGGTAATAGTATATTCTAGATGCAAACCAATTGAAATTTTCAAATTGAATCCTCAATTTAATGTGCACTTAAACTTGGTCATTTATATCATACAAAATATATATATATATCAATTTTTTTTTTTAGATATTTAAAAACAAAAATTAAATAAAAAAGTGCAAGAAAAAGAGAGGTGAAGTTTTTAGTAAAAATTGTAATTATAGTAAGATAATTAAGATTTGTTTCAAATATTCTTCCACCGTCATAACTAATTTTTTGAACATTGTACGAGTTTTACAAGGTCTCTTAAGACTTACGATAATTGTACTTCTTCTTCTTTTTATTACCTTTAAAAATAATCTCCTATATATAAAGTTTTCGGTTGAAAACCATCTTTTTCAAAAAGAGCACGGTTCTTAGAAAAACAACAAATTTAAGATATCGATCTAGATGGAAAAATGCTTATTGATTTTATTATCAATTCGACAAGGATTTACAGTAAGTAGAATTTTTAAAGGCTATTGGCTTAAAAGCGAAATTATTGATCTAACTTAGCGCAGTGCATGATAATAATAATAATAATAATAATAGTAATATTAATAATAATAATATTAATAATAATAATAATAATAATAATAATAATAATAATAACAATAATAATATTAATAATAATAACAATAATAATTATAATATAAATAATAATAATAATATTAATAATAGTAATAATTATAATTATAAGAACAAGAATAAGTATAATAATAATAATAATAATAATAATGATTGCTGGTCAAAAATGTATGTAAATAAATAACAACTGGTTCTATTCTAATTTTTAAAACTATTTTTTAAAATGTCATTTGTAATACTTATAAAACCACAATAAAAAAAGATCAATAAATTTAAAGTAAGATTAAATTTTTAAGATTATTTTATAAATTGTACTTAACAGAGAGCTATTTTTTTTTTTAGCTATAGTTAATGTTTTGAGTTTAGCTGTATTTGAATAATTAGTTAAGGCCAAGAGACAATATGCTGCAAGCTAAATGAATAAAAATCGATTTGTTAACCTTTGCACAATCGACAGCTGCTTTTAGCGCTCCAAAACACCATCAAAAGTCCAGTTATGAGCCAAATTTATTTCAGTTGGCAGCACGAGTGACTCAAAACATTAACGCCACGCAGTATGCAGCATTAATTGTTGGCAAAAATACAACAAATTAATAAGCGCAACACGTGCAGCGGTTTTGCCAGTAGCTAATAATACAGAGCTGCGTCTTCTTGTTGTTGTTGCCACGGTGTGGCATTATAACAAAGGGGAATGGGTCAGGAGTTGATGTGGCTCATTCAGGGTCAGGGTGCCTAGATCAGCTCCAAGGCGAAAGATTGTGTTGAACGAGACGGCTTTGAAGTCTAATAGGATTAGCTTACCGCCTCCGCCCTCCACTTAGAGGGAGTGTTTGTATGCCACAAATATCCGCCAGGCAGTGTTTGTCTTGATGTGTGTACTTTGGGTGTGTGTGTGAGTGTGTGTGTGTGTGTGTGTGTGTGTGTTTGTTGGGGTGTTTTATCTGTGGCTAGCAAAGGAACGCGATTGATATAAATAATATTAATAATTCCAGGCAAAATATTTAGCAAGCAAGTTGTAACTGAATTTTATTAAAGCGGCATAAGTATATAACATATATATGTATGTATGTTAATTTGTATATATATATATATATATATATGGATATGGATATTGGGTAAATAAGTGTGATTTGCAGCTTGTGAGTTCCTAGCCAACAGTGCGATCATTGAACTTAATTGTCAAATCGGTCTTGGCCATGTTTGTGAAGGCGCCAACGAGTTCGGTAAGGTTTGCGTTGGGCAAACGCCTGTCGAAGGGGAAGCCCATGGTGCGTCTATCCGGATACAGTTTGTCCTTCAGTCCGCAGAAGGAGTAGGCCGTGCTGCAGGCATCGTCCGGAGTGCTGTGTTTATCGAATAGTTATTGTTTTTGTTGGCATAGTTACAAGAAATGCACCACTCACTTGCTAGTCTGCACCACCGAGTCGTTAGTATAGTCCGAGAACATGACAAACAGATCGAATTGCATTCCCTCCGGCTTGCCCTTGGGCAGCAGCAGATGCTGGGGCCAGCCGCAGCCGCAGAAGCGGAAGCGGGCCAGTTCATCGGCAGCTGTCGGCTGGTAATTGGCGCCTACGGCACGGAATGAGCGCTCAAATGGAATGGCCACCGAGGATTCGGTCGATTGGCGGCGTATCGTATTCTCACCGGGCACAACTGTAAGGAAAAAATATAAGTGCTTGAAATAAACCCAAAACCTCATCAATATAATGCTCACGGTTTGCGGTAAATTTGTCCATTTCAATGGCCATGAGACGCTGATCCTCGAGACGCAGTGGCTCATTGCGCTCATCGGTCTTGGGGCAGATGAAGATACGGCAGGTACCGGTGCGTCTGGGTCCAGAGTTCGTCACATTGATGGTGTAGGTGAAGGGTGCGTTCTGCAGATGTCTAAATGAGGCCGACACATTGTCATCCTCGACGGGACCAAAGTCCAGGCCAGCTGCCAAGTTGGTCACCGACTTTTGCCAGTAGGTGAGCAGAACATTTGGGCGTGCATTTGCTGCACCCAATTTGGCTTCCACACGGGTCACATTGATGCCCTGGAACTCCAACTGGGCATTGTTGTAGGGCGGCAGCAGCGTTTTGTGCTTGTTGAAAATGACATCGATGAATCCGTGCCATCTGTAAAAGATTGGATCACGCATAGCGGTCGTCACATCGCCCATAACGCCAAAGTCCTCCAAGTGCCGGAAATCGGGATCGTGGGCAAACGAGATAACCGTATGACCCTGATTATGCAAGTTGCCATAAAACTGGCTGTTCACGGAGAGCGTTGGCGACGCCTCAATCATGTTGCCCAGTATATCAATGCCGCGCTGTTCGTCCAGCGGAATTCGCTGTCCCTGGGTCTATATACACAAGGGTAAGAATAAAAGGTTCCTATGGTTCTCCCTAAGATTCCTATTACTTACATTCTCCACAAAGCCTTGATCGATGGCGGCCAGGATGCGATCACGCCAGCGTTCCAATTCGGATATCTCAATGCTGCCATCCGGGCGGTCCACATCGCGGAGTAGCTGATTGGAGTTACGTGCTGGATATGTGCGATTGTTCACGCTCGACAGAATCTTGGGGAAGTAGCCCTCGATGACCTCTTCACGCAGATTGTTGAGTGGCGCCACACGCTTCAGATTGTTGCAGATACGCTCCACATTGTAGCGGGCGATCAGCTGATGGTGCATGTAGTAGAAGAGTTCACCACGACGATCCTTGTTGACCACCTCAAGTGGTCCGCTGGCCGGATAGACCAAATGCCAATGCCAATGATGGCTGTTGACACCAATATCTTCGCGGAAATAAGCCAAGCGCTGCTCCTCTTCCCGATTGGAAGCCGTATAATTGATGGGTATCTCTAGAACGGGACGATTGCCGCTCTTGAGAATCACCGATGACTCCTGGCGTGCATCCTACACGGAAATTGCATGTGACAATTATGTTAATTATAATTTGTGCATTAAGTCCTTACCAGAAAGGCGGACGGCTCAATAAAGTTGCCCGGGAAGATCTGGGAGATGTTGGGAATGGGCACAGTGCGTGTATCCGGACGATGGGCAACAGCTACCGCATAGCTGTACTGGAACATCACAGGATTCACGCGATCCCTGCAAAAACATACCATTTGGGCATTTAATTATTTTAGAAAAATCGTAAAGAATATGCAAATTTACTTCGTATAGGCGGCCAGTGCAACAAATTGTTGCAAATTGGGCGCATCCAGATACAATTGAATTAGTTGACCAGCGATCTCTCTGTGGCGAGAGTTAAACAACGAGAATTGGTCCTTCCTGCTCAGCTTTGCGGCAAAGTCAAGATTCGGAACTTTAGTCAACTCCCGCAACGGAATCCTGGTTTCGACATTCTGACTGAAACGGGTCGCAACCTCCACCGTATTATTGCGATAGCGATCAGTGTAGAAGTTATCGGGCAGATCGAAAACAGTCTTGCCATTATCACGAGTGGTGAACACTGGCTCCAAAGGACGCTGGAACAGCAGCTCCAAAGCTTTCAAATCCGTGTTCATGTTGGTAAAATTGGCAAGTTTTAGTTAAAACAAAATTAAGTTGTTCTTCTGACGAGCTGTTGCAGCGCACTGTGAAATTTGAAGCCAGCAAATGTCATTTTTATAGCTCTTCAAGTCTAACCACAAATTTACTTTTATTTATGCATATGCCACAAACTTCTACTATCAAGTCTTTTATTATTATTAATTTGCCACAAAAATGTTGTTAGAAATCCCTTACTTCCGATAAGCGGTACCACAAATAAAAGTGAAAGGGTTTCTCAACAGATATATATATTTGTCGTGCCACCAAATGTGTTCAAAATGCTTATCTTTTATTATTTCACATGTTCCCACAGTGAAGTGATGAAAACCGCATGTGTATTTTTTTACGATATCAGCTATGCTTTGAAAAATTAATTTAAAATAGTTTTTACAGATATTTTTAAGATAACTTAAGATAACTCGGGTAGGCTATGTCCTCCAGTCCGAGTTATTAATTATTATTCGTATATGCCGAGATGAGACTCTGTAAATATCCGTGTTTTTGCAGTACATTGGTTAGAGCCACTATATCACAAAGCTGCTATAGGAACAATCACTCGCATATCTTGATCAAGAATAAACACATATCGAGATTGTATACCTATTTCGAATGAAGTTAATCTGCTCACATCTACATCTTTTTTGGTTTGGAGAAGGAAATCATTTTCATATATTTATAAAAGTATCAGAAATTGTTACATTTCTGACCGCAGCAATTCAAAGGTTTAACTTGCCTGACAAACTCAATTTAAAGGAGAAAATCATGAATCTCAATGAATCCACTAGAACTTAAAATATGCAACGTTCATTCAGTAAAAAATAGCTGTAATATATATAAATATCCCCAAGGTCAACGATTATATTGCAACATTTAATGGTAAGCTTTCCATTGTTTTTGTGCTTGGTCATTTTAACAACAAGTATAGCCCTATTCAAGACCCAGTGGCTAGTACAACAAATTGGGAAATACGCATATATATTTATATTTATATTTATTTTTAAGTATAATCTTAAGTATTGCGCATTATTTGACTTGTGCATTAAGCATAACAGAGGAAGAAATACAACTTTTGTGAATTTAAACATTTGTAAAAATCAGATTTTGTGTTTTCGTGACTTGAGCAAAAAACTTTTAAGACTGTCAATAAAAAATGTAAGTTCGCCAAGGCGTTAAAATGTGCGCGCATCAATCTGTGAAATTGACAGCAACGAAATAAGGAATCTTGTGGCACAATATGCGTGGTTGTGGCAGCAATACGCACTGTAAAAAATCAATAAATCGTAATTAATTTCTTTAAAAAATCTTTAACCATAATATAAAGTGACTGATTTAAGTTTCTTAATTATTTTTAAGAGTTTTGATTTTTTTTATATTTAATTATAAAATCATTGCCACTTTCTTACTGATTGTAATATAGCAAAAAAAATCTTGCCAAAAGTATTATTGTCATTTAATAATAATAATTTCAATATGATTATAATAATAACAATGTGTTTGAAAGAAAAATAATTATTTGCTGTTTGTATACACTATTAAAATTAGGATTGTCAACAACTTAAAAAGTGTTTTTATATTCAATTTCTTGTTTCTTGTTTTGCGAATTAACTATTTTTATTATTATTATATAAAAATATAACAATTATTTATTGAGCCGCGTAACTATTGTTTATCTATTTTAAACAGCATTTTAAAATTTATTATATTCATTAGCTTAAATTCGCAGAGCTCGTTTTTTGACCTGGCTTTCCAAGAACTTGCCCACTGTGCGATATGGCCTTAACTTGCTTCAGCATCAGGGCCAGTGAGTTGGGGAATTCGAAAGATGATTTTTCATCATTTTGTCCACAACATGGAAACGACTTTTAACATGAAAGTTGAATTTTCTGATGTTTTTGCTGCTTCTCTTTGTCCATTTATTATATATCCGTAAAAATTACAATATGCAAAGTAATATTTCAACAAGAACATCCTTAAGCTACATTGGCAATGTCTTATCTAGAAATAATTAATTATGTTAAATGTATTTTTCATGTCTGTCTTTAATTGATTGTCAAAATCCGTCTTTCTAGAGTCGAGCGTAAAATATGCTAAATTTTTTGTGCCATACCAAAAATTTTTGACTCCGAAGTTTTTGTGTAGGCTGATAAAGAAAAGTCGGCCCTTTCATCATATGCTATATAGCAACTCACAAAATTATTGTTGAGGGTTGTTTTAATTATGAGTTGAGCAGTTGAGCCCACAGTTGGATAATGTCTAAAACATTTTGCGGAATATCGTTGCTAATGGCGGAAGGGGATGACACTCGGAGGGTAACCCGGTTGTTGGCTAACCACAGGATTTTGCAGAAGGGGCTTATCAATATTAGGTTTGCTCGCTTTAGCTAAAAACAAAGCAAAAACAAAAATCATTAATAATGCGAGCTTTTAAGCTAGCTGGAAATTTTCAGCAGGTTAACAGAGCTAAATTTAATATGCAATAAAAGTGAAAAGGGTGAACATGCCGCAAAGAGGTGCAAGCACTCTTGGAAATGGTATTGAAAATGTTGCTTAAGAGAGTTGGGTATAGCATATGAAAATATTATTATGATCTTAGCTTTGTTAGCTTTGTTTATTTTTAATTAAAATATATATTATGTGTTATATGGC